>JANHGL010013038.1:0-61472 GCA_024611195.1 Ceyx melanurus | reverse complement strand
TTATCTCTGCCAGAAGCAGAAACTGTCTGCAAAACATGCCTCCAACTCCAGAAAGTGCAGTTAGTTAGAAACCTTAAACTGAAAAGCAAAATCACTGAACAAAACTTGCTTGCTTTTCACCCAAACCAGGACACCCCCGCTTTTGCTAGCAAGTTTTCTGGGCCTGTCACGTTTCTGTGTGTATCATAAGCTGAACAGGTATATTATTCATTCTGCTTGAGGCCTTCAGATAGTTTCTGTGGGCAGGTTACAATTGAGAGTGAATGTGCTGTCTGGTCCCTAGCCTAGAAGCAGAGGGAGCCAGCTCTCCCAGTTAGAAAATGTCATCATTGTAACAGAGAAGGTTTTGGGGTGGTTTGTAGACAAAATTTCAGAATTACAGATCACATTAAGTGAATAAATGAGAAATAGCATGGATTTGTATGATACATAAGATTTTGGTTATCTCCTGCACAGTAGCTATGTTACGTCTGCAGCACATTGCAATTAGCTGGACACAGTTCAACAGCCTCTCCAGTCCACACTACCTAGATATGGAGTGCCTATAGCTCTGTGGTTTTGCCAGCATTCCCACAGGAGCACAGACTGGGTGTAAATACTGATAATTTTAAGACTCCTTCAGGAAGGATACTGTGACATACTACATACTCACTTTGGCTGAACAATAAGAACAGATCTAGAATGGGATTATCAGGCTTCCTCCCCGCTGTAGGTGGGAGCTTGAACTGTGGCTGTGGAGACAAGAGCTCTCTTTGTTAGAAACCTGTTCTCCCAGAGGATGTAAGGTAAATTTGCGCTCTGCCGTAGTTTTGGTCCTGCTATAGCAATTTTAGCAATGTTCTGAGCGTTACCCCGTATGCAAAGAGTGTGAAATGAGAAAGTCCCATAATTCTCTCCCCTGTGTCTTGGCTTGCTTTGGAGAGTTCTCTGTGTCAGAAAGGATAACATGTTTTTATGATCCTTTCTCACTTTTTTCTCTCTCTAGAAAGAGTTCATACAGAATGTTCCTTATGTGATGTAGGGAATGCTGGACTTCTTAAGAGGAAGTATGGTGCTTCCTGCTCCAAATAATCTGCCAGTCTAATTTCTGTGCTAATAAAGTCAGCCACTTTCCTCCTGTATATGTACAGTTTTTCTGCCCCAACAACCTTTGCTGCTGCTTGTCTGGTGCATTTTAAAGCTGCCTATGATTCCTGAGACTAAGCAAAAAAGCTTTGGTTTGGTTGAGAATCTAACTCACGTACTGCTCGCTAAGCAAATATAAGATAGTTTTTGGTCATTTGAGTACAACTCTGATAGCAGTTAACTATTTGGCCCAGTATCTTCTCAGAGTATAAATCCATCACTGTTAAAAGGTATCATTCCTCCTTTTAACTTCAGTTCATGAGTGTCAGATTGAGCTCATTCACTAGGCGCTTTTTAGGTAACAAGGGAATAGAAACCTTGTAAAATGGGTCTAAGATTGCAGGGTTAATTTTTAACCTGCTGTAGAATAAAGCAGTATAAAATCAATTTGGCCAAAGCCTGCTTAAGTGGGTAATTAAGGTCACAATCAATCAAAATGGTTTCTGAAACCACTGAAGCTATAGATCATTACATTTCTCTTCCAGCACAATGCAAGAAGACAGGCCCCAGCTAATGCTTTCATCTGGCTATCAATCATCATTACATTGCAAACTGCCAGGGTGAGAGAGGGCAAAGCTTTGAATTCAGCTGATGGAAGTTCTATGACCTGGGGGCTTTCTTAAGTGAAAGGCTAATTAACCATAAAAGAGTCAAAGGTCTGCAAGTCTAACACATTAAATGATGTGCCTGCCTCTTTAGGTTCCATTGTATCAGTAAACATTAATTCTGTTAAGTGTGAACATGTCTAAGGCAATCATTACCTTCTCCCATCCCTCCTTCTGCCTTCTTACTTTTATATCTTGGGATTTTCTCCATCTGCGTGAAGTAAGGTGGAGCTTGGGAACCATGCTCCTGCTGGAGAAAGTTCTGATCAATGCAATCTACATCTGGAACAAGAATTCCTGACATTCTTCTTTCCTAATCAGCTTGGCCAACCTAATCACATTAGCTTCAGAGAGTGTATTTGGTCATTGTAGTCCAGAATAAACAAGGTGATAGTCTAAACAAGTGTGTTTGAGATTTCATAGACTGTGCGAGGCAGCTGTAAAACCACATGAATCTATATAATAAATGCATGAATAACAGTATAAAATTGAGAGGCAAAGGTAAAAATTTTAATCTAAATGGAGCAATAGCACCATATGGGACAATTAAACTAACAGTGGTTAGACAGATAAACATTCTGGAGAACTTGAATATTTTCTGCATATTTTTTTTTTAAACAAGATCTTTTGACCAGAAGGGGATAAGATGGTTAGAAGGAGATATGATGGTTATCACAAAGTACCTGCTTTTGGGATCTTACTCAAAGGCCATTGAAGTCAGGGAGAATTTATCCATGAACTCCCAAGAAATGTTAGATCAGATGAAGCCTGGTATCAAACATTATACCAAAGCTCAGGAGATTTGTATTTGCCATTGTTATAATTACGTTGTCCAAGTATCCCCTTGCTTAATTCTAGCCCATCCTTTTACTGCTGTGATATTTTGCTCCAACTCTTAACTTACATCACAACAGCTCATCGAATTGCTCTATAAACCAGAACTAAAATAGGGTTAAAAGTTTACATTTTAATCCAACACATTTCAGTGATGCAGTTGGCAATCCTGGAGGGAGAGAGAAAGAGTTAGCAGGTGCAGAGGAGGGCAGGAACTTCTTAAGTCAGCTTTGGCACCAGAGAAAGTGTTTATGTAAGAACATCCTGAGTGTCTCATTGATTTGTCACTAGTGTTTAGCAAGTTCAAGTTCCTGAGGCTACAGTGCCATTTTACAAATCCTTTCACAGCTTAGTGTAAGGGGTTCCTGTTCCTCTCCCTGCCAAGCCTGCCTACATCCGTCAGCTGCTTGTTCTTACCACCTGCCAGACATCATAGCCTTTGGCCATCCCAGTGAAATTGTTTGTGTAACTGTGATCTAAAGATGTCTAAGAAATGACCTGTTTAGAAAAGGCACATGGAAAATCTCTGATCTTTCCCCCCCCAAAAAAAGAGGATAAAAGAACCTCATATCACTCTAGGTATGTTAGCTCTGCTGGATTTTTCCCTGGTGAGAATGAGATGGGAAAATACTCTTTGAACATTACTTAATAAAGGATCTTCACAATATGCAAGTAGAGGGTCCTTTACTGCCATCTGTCTTGATTGCTTACCTGAACCAGATCAGATTACTTTAGAGTAATTCACCCTGTAAAACTAGTTTTGTGGTTCTTACAATGCATTTAGGAGCATTTTCAGCAGCTTCCTTTAGATGAGGGTGAATATTTTATAGCTCAATCACATCATTTTGCCCACAATACTGATTTTTATATTGCAGAATACAGTGGGCATATGCAATAATTATCATTAAAGTTCAGCAGTATGCAATCAGAATACTACAGCAGAATGCAAGCTACATTAGTAATGTGCTTGTGATGAAGACAATGCTATGACAAGCATATTTTTTTTTCAGGGAGAAAGAATATCTTTTACTAGTTTCAGAGAGCTGAAAAAATGGAGAAGTTTGGTGTTCTGTTTTCCTTCTCAGGCCTGTGCATACCAGCATCATGCTATGTTACCTCAAAATAGTCTCACAAAATAAGTGTAAAGGGGATTTGCATTTGGTTTGAGGTCTTATTAAAAAGGTCTTTCCTGTGTTAGGAAAAAAGGTTGATGTGCCAGAGCTTTATGGCCTCTGGGCTGCTACAGGTAATATTTTTGGAAAAGCTGTGAAATTATAACGTGACCTAATAGTGTCGTTTAAAGATGCCATAAGGCCATTTTCAGTAATGTTTGTGTTGGGGTTTTGCTTTGGTTCCACTGTGGTTTACCACGCTATAGCTTTGGTCAAAAGAATGACTCCTTTTTGCTCCTCAAAAAGTGTATCTCAAAAGCCAACCCATTATCTCTTTCTGATGGGATTGTTGATCTATTTGATATGCCTTCTGATATAGCATATGTACCTTTCTCCAAGGTTTTCAACTTGGTACTGGTAGGCTTTGGCTGCATTTGAGAGTAGGTGTTCTTGTAACATTCCATCACCTGGCCGTACCCAGTCCTAATCCTCTGATCATCAAATCAGAGAACCTAGTGAAGCCCATGGAAGTTCCCACTCTGCTTGCATGTCTTTCCTTCCACAAGATGCAGATGGAGACTGGGACTGAAGGATCCTTTTGCACAGTTTGGTATTGTTTTGGAATTAAAAGGATGTATTGAAAGATGAATCACTAACAAATCTCATCTATTTATTAAAACATGTTAGGAGGGATTGCGACAGACTACTTTTTTGCTCCAATGCCATGTAATGTTTTCTTCAGCAAAACAGAGTAATTTTGAAATACAGATTAATGGAATAGTATATAATGAAGGCAAGTTTCTATCACTGAGTGATCATAATCATCTGGCCATGTACTCTTCCAATAAACTTAGTTTTAAGACTGCTGACTAAGGAGGCAAGGTATTCCCACATGCTGTGAGAATCTTGTCTTGGAAATACAGAGCAATGAGAAGTTGCTATAAATAACCATCCCAGCAAGGGCTCTTAGTACAGTGTCGAAAGTAAGGACAATGTGACCTTGTAAGGGGGCAGAAAGGCCATGAAAAGGAAATACCAAACAGTCATAGAGAAGCCATTTTGTTTCTGTACATGGAATTCATTACATCAGTTCTGGCATCCTTGTTTTCAAAAGGAATGTGTAAGAAAGACATTATGGAGGCAAGTTTAGATGTGAGGTTTGAGAGTTGCAATGCTCAGAGATGTAAGGAAAGATGACAGACCCTCTGCCTCTTTGCCAGAGATGTCCTAAGTAATATGAGATGTCAGATTAGATGATCCAAGAACTCAGGTCCTGTGAAACAACTGCTACACTTCCCCTTCACTTCACCATTTATATATGCAAGATTGGACTAGTCACATCCTAGCTCCAGCATGATGGTCCTGTGACCCAACTGACTTCAGAAAAGTCACACTGGTGTCAGCTGGAGTAATGCAGTGGCAGGCTATGCAAGTTTGTACAGAATTTTTAGGATATTTCAGGGTAAAATGTGCCATATAAATGTAGATAACTTTTATTAAAAGCCTTGCAAAAAATTTATAATGCCTTTAAATATCAGAGCAGCCATACCACATCAATAACCCCTGCACATGTGTGTACTTTATTTTAGCCCTTACCACAGTTCCTAATAAATGGCTTAGATATGTTCAGTTCTAATGAAATGTGCAAGCCTTCAATAAACGTATGTGTTACAACTGGCTTCTGATGTAAATGCTTTGCCAATTATATGTACATTAGTGATGACTGTAGCAGGCCTATAAATACTCTTTTTAATTCTTTGGCCTTTATTCTCCCCTCCTTTACATAAGTTTTATAGTGGTATGTAAGTCTAGATTCATAGATTTGAAGGTGAGGAGGGACTATTAGACCATTTAGCCTGACTATTGGTGTAACAGGCCAGAGGATCTTGTCTTAATTATTGCTAACCCTTTTTCAACAACTTCCAGGCATTCTTTCTGTTTTCTTTCTCATAATGAATAAATTCTTTGCAGTGAAGCTGTATGAGAACTATATGCCATTTCATTTTAATTTTCAGCCTTTGAACATGTTACTGAAAGAACTCCTCTCACAATGTTAAGGCTTATACAGACAGAAAAGATGCCAGATTTTCAAGGGACAGGCACTTCTGTAGTTATATACACTGAAAAATGTTCTCACTTGTGTGGATGCATCTTTTGGAAAACATGTCTCTATTCTGATTCATGTGATGCCTGGCAGTTCTTAGTACAGACTCACTGGGAAGGAGTAAATGTTTCTCCTTTCCACCCACCACTATACAGGTTTCTCACAATCACATATGCATTTCTTGGGATATTTGACTTGGCTGCTGGCACAAGTATCTTTACATTCCCATGAGCTGTTCAGCGCTGTCAGAAAAGCCTACAAGTTTCTAACAGGATGGTTTTAGTATCTGCCAAATGTACAGACAATTGCTTTGTATGGGGGTGGGGGAGAAAGAGGATGGAGAGTCTAGATCTCATGTGGTTTCATGTTTGGGAAATCTTGCTTTGCTCAGATTCCTTATGCAGCCTGTAGGGATGAGTAAAAGTACAGCACATACATTAGAGACAGGCAGAGGAACAAGTGGTAGGCAGGAGAATTTCATCTGGCAGATGGTCCCATGGAGTGAGTCCTGGTATCAGCACTGCAGTCAGATACTTTAAGCAGAAGCTGGTCATGACAGAAAAACCACAAGAGATAATTATGTTAGCAAAAGCACAAAGACAGGTCTGTGTTCTGACAGATAGCAGTGAATCTGCAGGAAAACACTGAAACCTCTTTAGAATAAAAATGTAAAGTTGAGACAACATGCATTTTTAATTGCTCTATTAGCACAAAATAAAAATGCACATAAACTTAATACTACACTTAGGAATGTTTACTTGTTGAAGGTAAAGTGCTTTGAGAAGGAAAGCGTACTTCCTCACAAGGGCTGCTTCCCATAATTGCAGTATGACTGTTTAAATTGTAGCTCAGCAGAAATATTTTGATTCTGTGGGGCACCAGCAGCTCAGCAACACTGCTGCCTTTCACATCCACTTCTGAAGTGTAACAGATCATTTAGACCCTGGGTTGGCTAGGCTCACATAAGCCAGGTTTACAAAGAGTTATAAAAGCTTGGCTTTCCTCCTCCCTTCTCCCCCACATTGCAATTTTCCCCCTTATAATTTTACCACAAGGCAATGCAGTCAAGCTTTTCTTGGATCACATGAATCTAGATCAATAAGTATCAGTTGCAGAATGAGAATCTATGCACAGGCATATGCTATAAGGATGAAATGGTTGTGTTAGTTAAAGGAACCTCAAAGTTTGTTTTGTTCTTTATTTGCAGGGCACAATGCCTATGTTATATAAGTACCAAGCTGACGCTGGAGAGGAAGAAGAAAGTTCCTTCTGGAAAGGCAGTAATGCTGGAATGTGCTGTGGAGACTCAGATTGTTTTTCAGAGGCATGTACGGTAAGCAAAATGATGCTATCTCTGATTGGATGAGGTTACTACACATTATGGAATACCTGCATGTCCACTGTGATCAGATACTTATTCTTTATAAGTAGATGCAATGCAACTTATGGAAACAAGGTTTTTGAATTAACATCAGACTGACACAATCATTAAGGCATGGGTTTTTTTTCTGCCAGTGCTTAGACCATGAGGCAGCCTCTGCCAGGGACTTTGTCCTCTTCTCCCCGCATATCACCCTTGCTAGAGCTCTGTTGTTAGCAGTTAATAATACTAAGAACAAGGGTTCTTTATTAGCTCTAAAATGAGATTCAGAGTGAAATTCACCCGTTTGCAGAGTAACACTAAAAAGGTTAAGCATTGTTTAATAGAGATCCTGTGGGATGCAAATGGTGGACAACACTTATGCTAGCCCTGAGATAAGGTAGGTCTCTTACCTCAAACACAGGAACCAAGTTCAGTGAGTTTTAGAATAAATCCAGGTTCCATGTAGTGTATGAAGCAGCTGGGCATGGTTCTGCCACTAAACTGAGCATCAGTGTATACCTGAACAGTATTCCTAATCCGAGTTTCAATTTCTCTGAAATGTGTTTGGATCTTTGCCTGGAAGTTCCTATGGAAGCACAGCATAATGAGTTGTCCGATTCACTGCACAATGATACTGCACCTTTCCATTTACAGTTAATTCCTACTGAGATACAACCTTTCTGATCATAACTAATGCAAAAAGTTAAGCTGAAACTGGACAGTGCTGAATCAGCAGTGATGCTGGCAACTTCTGAATCTTGTTAGGAGAAAATCAAGCATAGGACTTAGCATGAGTGTTTGTAAAGGCAGTTGTTTTCTGTATGAAAAAGTGCTGATTCTGTCATATTTTGCTTTGAAGAAGGGAAGGTACAAGAATTATCAGACAAAAATCATGTCAGTGAGGTGTTACTTAGCCATCTCCTGCAGGCCTGTTGCATGATTCTAAGCAGTTGTTTCCCTTCTTTGTGTGGTCATCTCTTAATTTCGAAGCTGAAATACTGATTCCCAGGATGGGGTTTTTTTTTTAAAGTTCGGTGTGGTCATTATACTTATCTCACCCAAATTCCTTTATAAAGCAACCATAGAATTCCAGCTAGGACTTATCACTCTCCTACAAAGTACTGTGCAATCCCTGGCCAAATGCAGCTGTATTCTTGATGAAGTGAGTGGGCTGCACACTGATACAACTTCTTTTCATTGATATGGCAAGAAGCAACTTACCATGTGTGCTTAGGGACAAAGGGATGAGTAAGATTTTTTAGCATCCCTGGTATATCACTTCTAAAAAGTATGACACACAAAAGTAATTGTAGATTTTTTCATATGGAAAAGCAATATCTTGTTTGTCAGGAATAACTTTTTAATGAAAAGTCTCTTCATTAATTACAAAACTTTAATCATAATAAAATAAAAAAGTATTTTCTCTGTTCTTTATTACTTCATTGGGAGTAAGAGTACTTTTGCTTAAACTTAAGATGAATAGTTCATGTATTGTCATGTAAGATTTCTATTTCTATGCACACATTAATAACATTCCATGTGCATAATCATCTGTATCAGAGTACCAGATCAAGTCAATCAGAGATAAGTGTCTCTTGGTCTGCCTCACACACGTTTTCAAAAACTGAGTGAAACAGACCTCATCCTAACCAAGGCCAGATTGGATCTTTACAACCCAACCCTGATGATTTGTGTGAAGCTTTCCACATACAGATACTGGAATGTGTGTGTGTGAATTATCACTTAGATGTTCAGCCATAGTAGGTGCCTTCAATAAAGCTGCTAGTTCTGTCACAGTAATATTGACTTTTAGTATATTAATATGAGGTTTCCCACTGTTCTGGTTTTGCTGGGACAGAATCCTAGGCAGCCATGGTTGCAAGCCATTTATGGTTTTGAGTCAGCCAGGAGCTTAAGTTGGGAGAGGCAAAAGCCAGAGCAGATGAATTGAATTGTTTCACAGGTTTATCCCAAACCATAAATAGCATGCTCTTTAATAAAAGGCAAAGTTTTCTGAGGACAGGGATTTTTCCTGCTCCTTCTTTTTGCCTTCATCCTGCTTCTTTCCATCCCTGAAGGGACTTGATCATCATTCTGCTCCTAAGGACTGATTTCCTGTTTATTGTGACTGCTGTATATTCCCTGGGCTGAGTATAACTTTGTATAACTTATATTGGTATTTATTAACTTTTAACCTTTGTTTTGTTTTGTTAAACCTGTTTTCATTACAACCCATAGGTCTCCTCTGCTTTTCCAAATCTCCTTCTTTGTTGGGAAGGGGTTCAACACAGTAGAGCAACTGCTGTAGCTTAGCCCCAGATACAAGCTCAATGTAGACACCCAAATTCTGGGATGTAGTACCTTGATGAAGCAGAAATTAGAAGTTGTGTGCTGCAGCAGAACAGCACATCTGGCTTTCAGCTCCACAGGCACGTGACAATATGTTGTTAATAGAGAAGTCAATAGCTACATGTTGCTAAACCTCATGTGGGGGTACCTTGCTTTTTAATTAAGTCCAAAGGATACATTTGGTTTGAAAAGCTTCCAGCTAGGCATAACTTAACATTTCATTTTCTATTAGCAAAGGATTTCACATGTTTTTATTATTCTGATATCATGTGAAAGCACTGGTGCTTGAATAAAGGATTACAGAAGGATATAGGGTCTTAAATTAATTTCAAATCCAGATCAATGTCTGAGGCACCTGATCTTCTTTTCTCTGCTCTATGTTCTTCTTATGCAATAGTGAAGGAACACAGTCCGTATTGCTGTTTTCAACCAATGTGGGGATGTCATCAACATGCATGGGCCCAGTGCAGACCTTCCTATACCTTGAATGTAGTAAAAATGAGGAGGCTCAAACTCAGCATTAGCAGAGTCTGAACAGAAATGGAGCTTGTTAAAAACAAGCAAATGTAAAGAACCTCAAAGCATTCTCCAGATGTTACTAAGTTAGGTATTGTATCATAGAATCATAGATCATATGCCATATTTACCTCTGATGTAAATAAATATTAATGGTATTTTTTACAAATGGGCAGATCTGAGGTGCCTGAAGCTCTGTAAACCTGGAACCAGGTACCATCAGAGCTGAGAAGGGACTGTGGGTTTTGTGACTATGTGTCGCAGGTATTCTCTGGTTTACATCTTTCCAGAATCCAACAGCAGTCATATGAGAGGTGTTCTTCAATCTCTGAACCAGACTCTGAGTAACTGTTTTTCTTTAGCTGCATTTGTGAACAGAAAGTGATTGTTCTCTCCATTGGATGAAAAAAAACCCAAACAAACAGTGCTAGGAGAGTGGGATTAGAGTATCCTGTACAGCAGCTCTCTCAGGCCAGGTAATACTTGGTAAGAGACAGGAAAAATTATCAACACTATGAACAAGGAAACATGCTCTAATCTGACAGTGTAAATCCCAGAATACAGAGGAATTTGTGTAAAGCAAAGTGTGTTTATACGAGTTAGTAACTAGATCACCCATGGTAGGGAAGGTTGCAACCTCTAGGCAAAACAAATGTGATTACTTTTCCTTGTTTTTATATGACTTGAGGTTCAGTGGGAAGGATGATCTTTGTGCAATTCTGTTTTGAGATGCACAAAACATCTCGGAACTTCTGACAGCTGAGGTCAATGTAAGAAGCCAGGGCAAAGATAAGTCAAGAGAGCACAGACAGGTCAAAGGTTGAAAACTCACATTTTTTGCCTTCTTAATCCTGAATTGCTGTTACTGACAGAACCTGTTACTACAATTGCAAGTTTATAGATGGCAGCAGCACAGATTGAGGATGCTCCATGTTTTCAGAAAACAATCTTTAGAAAGATTATAGAATCATAGAATAGTAGGGGTTGGAAGGGAGATCATCAAGTCCAACCCCTTGCCAGCACAGGATCACCTACAGGGCAGGCCACACAGGAACAGATCCAGGTGGGTCTTGAAAATCTCTAGAGAAGGAGACTCCCAGCCTCTCTGGGCAGCCTGATCCAGGCTCCGTCACTCTCACAGGAAAGTTTTTCCTCACATTAAGGTGGAATATCCTGTGTTCCAGTTTGTGACTATTGCCCCTCATCCTATCACAGGCCACCTCTGAAAAGAGACTGGCCCCTTCTACTTGGCACCCACTCTTCAGATGTTTGTAAACATTCATAAGATCCCCTCTCAGTCTTCTCCAGGCTAAACAGCCCCAGATCTCTCAGCCTTTCCTCATCAGAGAGATGTTCCAGATGTGGTAGCTCTCCATTGTACCCTCTCTAGTATTTCCCTGTCCCTCTTGAGCTGTGGAGACCAGAACTGAACACAACATGCATTGAGAGGCTTGGTGTTAACTGTGGATGTCATGAAGCAAAGTGCTTGGCTTGTGATTTGACTCTATGGGTTTAAAATGGCTATTTTTTATTTAGTGAAATACAACAATTTGGCAAGTGCATTTATGTCAAAACATAACCCAAACAGGGGTGAGGGTATTTTTTACTCAGAATTATTGCATATTATTTCAGCAGTGTGAATTTCAAAGGTAAAGACATGATCATCAAATTCAGACAAGGGATGTAGCCATGTTTCCCTGGTTTAGTTCACTGAGCAGCACTTTGAGTCAATTCAATTGCATGTACTGCCATGAATTAAAGAACAATACATTTTAAGAATGATGAATCTGACAACTGGATGAGGATAAGCTGGAACCCAGGAACAGGGACATAAGTTAATTTGAACTACATGGCAGTTCACTCTCTGGCATCAGTACAGTGCAATGATCAAGCTGTTGAGATACTGTGTCTTTCTGTTTTCATCTCTTAATATATCCATATTTCTATGCAGGTGTGGTGCTATATTACAGTAGCACTGTAGGAGCCACAGTTAAAACCCAGACCCTAATCTTAAGAAGTATTTTAGAAAATAACAAGAGCAGTCCATGCTCTGCAGAGATTACTGTCTATTGCACCAGTTGTACAGCCTGTAGTAACCTTCAACGCTCCACTGCCATCACTGGGAAAATTAAAAACATGCTAGCTCTCACTGCAATTCATCTTACCTAACCTCTTATGTAAGTTAAACAGAGGGGCCATGTATTTTGCTGAGTAGAGACAGCAGGCTGAATTAGGACCCCAGAGATGGTTACATGGATCGCTTGTTCAGGAT
Organism: Ceyx melanurus; assembly: GCA_024611195.1. Classification (NCBI taxonomy): domain Eukaryota; kingdom Metazoa; phylum Chordata; class Aves; order Coraciiformes; family Alcedinidae; genus Ceyx; species Ceyx melanurus. Next base: position 49,192 of record JANHGL010013038.1, on the reverse strand, counting down.
TGTACCAAGCCCTTTTCCTGCCCCATCATGATCATGTTAAGTTCTTGTGGCAACCACAGTAATTCCCTGCAGGGGGCAGGGATATTAAGAAAGTATGTTTAGAATCTCTTAATGTAATTTAGCAGCAGGAAACTAGGAAGGAGTGCCAGAACCATGTGAATAGCTAGTTCTTTGTGCTGCACTTGCAAATGCTCCACCTAGGCCACAACAGGGCTTTTGCTGCTTCGTTTCATTTTATTGCTAAGAAGTATATGGCTACAAGTACATTCCACACCTGACTTAAGGTTTGTCATTTACATGTGACTTACGTAATAGTTAATATACAATTTAAGTGAGATTAATGAAAATTATTATTTTATTCACTGGAAGCTCTTGTTGGACTTTGAAATTATTTGCATATTTAAGCCCTGTAACACTTCCAAACCAAAAATGTTTCTCTCTTAAGGTCAGGTACGTCTGCTAGGTAACAGTATTGACAACACTTAGTGCTGAAAGTAGGACATAGCAGTTTTTTGCACCTGAATACTGTGGAAGAATCCTCATTATAGATTTGTGGGAAACCACTCATAAAAATATTTAAATGTAATAAAAATTCACTTAGACCAAATCAGTAAGCAGAAAGCTCTAGCTGCTTAAGCATAGTGAAAAGATTGTATCTGCATTGAAGAGCTTGTGTTAAGAATTGTCTAGGTTGGGGATATTCAAAGGCACAGACACCAAAAGTGACTTCAGTGGCTGGTTCACTCTGTAGTGATAGTGATTCAGCCATTTAATGTTATTTCCACTCTCTGCCATATTGGTTAAATGAATATAATAACAGTATTTAGAATACAAGTACCATATGAGTGCATGGCTAAAAAAAACAAACCCCAAAATAACATCAAAAACCCAAATCTTCACTTGTGTCCTTAAAAAACATTTAAAAATATCAAGATAAATTTATCCCTCTGTTGACCTCAAAAGAAAGTCATCAGGGATTAATTTGGCTCCATTTTATTCAATTTGTCATCCATTTGCTAAGCTCATTAATTTTCTCTTGTTTTACTCTGTTAACAGAGAAACAGCAGCTCCTTTGCAATAGGCATTAGAAGCAGGAAATCTCAGGGTATGTTTCTAATTGCCAGACTTTCTTTCTCCCTTTCTGCTGTTCCTGTTCTTAACAAAGCATGAGGGGGGTTGCATGAGCATGAGGTGCCACTAGGGAAAGAGAAAAGAGTATCAAGGTCAGGGTGAAAACCACACAAGAAGCAGGAAGAGATGCTTGCAGTTAGGTTCATGACCTTTGTATTTTTTTCTGATCATCCAGGAGAGGGAGGAAGGGGGTAGAGAAGGAGAGATAGGAAGTTAATGTTTGAGCAGATGTGTGCATAACTCCTGTTAGAAAATAGCAGAGTTATGAAGGTTACATTGAAGCTGCTAAAAATTGTAGGATTCTTGCTGCAGAACATCTAGGAAAATCAGAGGTGTGTCTGGTCTTTGTTCCCAGGAAGCTGAGGTAGTTCCAAGAGGTAAAGTCAAAGCCTGGGTTTGAAAAGAACTGAACTGTAGAGAAAATACGTTTGGTTATTCCAAAAAAACATTGGAAATATTTAAAAGCAAACCAATACCATTCATAATCAGTGAAACTGAAGTTCTTAACAAAGACAGTAATTTTAGAAGTTCTTAAAATTTTCATGAAGATAGTTCTGTGTTCTGACTTGGACATGGTAATGTACATGTCCTGCTCCACAAATATGCAAATGGAAAATTGTGACAAGGACAGAGTGGCAGTTAATTTTGTCCAGGTTTGCTAAACATTGCAGTTTAGGCACATTCCTGAAGAAGATAAAATCTTTCTTTTCCAGTGCCTTGGGGAACAGTTTCAGTGCATCACCACGAAGTGACAGGGTAAAAGTCTGATACCAAATTCAATCACAGTCTTTGCCCTGTTTCATTACATATGGAACTGTATAGCATTTTTTTTAATACTCTTGTCTTGAGACAAGACAATAAAACTCAATGGCTTTGAGTCAGTTGTTGGTGGAGTCACTGCAGTTGAAAGATGCTTGGTAGAACAAATGCTCTATAAAACCTCTGAGGGCTTTCTAAGAGGTTGGAAGGAACGATGAGTCTTTTTGAGTGGCTCACCACTAAGTAAAGCTGGTGCTCTAGGTGTGCGGGTGATCAATCATGTGCAGCTCTGTCTATCGCTGCCCGTTACTCTGTCACCTGCACTGCACCACGAGCCCTGCTTCCCGTTTCAGTGAAAAAAACTGCAAAGCAATCTTCAGCCAGAGTAAAATCAACTCTGGAAATTCTAGTTTTTCTGGGTTTACCCAACCACTATTAACAGATCAGTGTGTAAAGTGACAGTTGGGAAGAACAGTTAAAATATTGGTGTTCTGACGGTGAGTAGCTTTTCTATATGCAATCAGTCTACTCCAGAACTTAGATGGCTTTTCAGACTCTATGAGATCCTCTGGTGTTTCACACACAGAGAAGAGTTTAGAAGTCTGTTTCCAACACTTTGTGCCTTGTGAAATCCAAGATAATGACTGTTCTGTGTGTCTGGTTGCTCACAATAGTCATCTGTAGACAGAGAAAAGAAACCAAGTTCTTGGGGATTCCAGGTTAAGTCTAGATGAAAATCATTTTCATGTATACCAATAATAAGATGATAGAGGCATTACTCTCTGCTGGATGTTTAGAAAACAAGAGAATGTCACCAGATGTGCCTGCAATTAATAGTTACCAGGACTAATTGAAGCTTGGTGTGATGATATTCTAAAAACAGGAAAAAACCCACCATTTTATTGAAAGGAAATAAAATGGAAAAAAAAAATAAATTGGTAAGCATTCGTGAGTGTAATGATTCTCAGCATGTTGCTGAGTTTTCTCACAGGAGATAGTGTCAGGACACCTTTTGTAAACCAAGCAGCTGATGCCCAGGTATTTTTTTGTTGACCTCAGAGAAGCAAGCAGTCTGGCTGATGGATTTCTGTGAACTCTCCATTCAGTCATCAAAAAAGTCGCTGCATCTGGACTGGCAGAAGAAGTTATGAAGCACTTCCCAAAATAGGAGTTCACCTGAGTTCTGGGCTTTACCACATCTGGAGATCAAATTATGATCTTGCAGTCAGAGAGGAGTGAATTAGCAATTGCAGCATATTGTTATATTAGATACTCAGAGAAGGACCATGATTAAAAGAGCTGCAGGAGGAACTGTCTTACCCAGCAAGAGTCTTGCTTGATATCTGCAGATATTAATGATCCATTATTTCTTCCCTTGCAGATTTATTCTTTGCCCTTTTTCCAGCTCCCAACAATGCTCTTTGTTTATGCAGCTGGCTTAGTACTTCCATTAGCTGTACATCTTTGAATATTTAAAATTTGTTCCAGTGCAGAATGTAAATAAATCTGTGAAATATCAGAACTGATCTCAAAATGAGATTTTTGTTGCCTTATTAGAAGTCTGTTATCATGCTTCCTGTTCTAATCTGCTGCCTTCAGCTTTCACTCAGAAATCCTATCCATATCCTTATAGATTCAAGGAAGATTATCTCTGCTGAAGAATTAAGTATTGTAATTATCAATTGAGAGAGGCTTTTTTGTTTGGTTGGTTTTTTTGTTTTTGTTTTTGTTTTAATTTAAAGGATCAGGATCTGTAAACACAGGGAAGTTACCCATGAGTGCCCACATAAAGCTTGAAGTCCGGAATCAAAGACACAAGGGTAGGGGTGAAGATCTGGTTTTCTTTTTACTCTAGCCTGAAAATTATTATACTCAAGAATCAGAGGACATAATGATACCTTCTAGAAATCTCTGTTGACATTAAAGGGAACACATTCAAGTACTCAGGAGTCATGTCTACAGTTTGAAAATTTTCACACATTGCCATTTTTGCTAATGGTGCCCAGGCCCATCAAAGGGAGCAATGAAAAAGGTTCTCACAGGCTTAATCTACTACTAAAGTAAGCAGTGCCTTAGCACTGGAGCTGAGCTCCGTGTTGTTAGATTGTTGGAAAAGTTTCTGTCACAGCTTCACTTCTGTGATCTGGAAATCCCCTACATAACTCATGGACATGGTTTGGGAGTTCGCAGTTTGCACAGTTTACAGTTGGGACGTGGCCGCCCTGTTACAGGTTAAGTGAAACTAATAGCATGGAAAAGGGCTGTTGACATGAATACCAAAGAACATACTTGGATACATATTTATCTCTCTTAGACAAGCCACACACTGGCTTAAATAAATCTCAGTAGCATCAAATCTTTTGGGGAAAATAATTGTGCTTCCATTTCTGGAGACCAGTCTGGCAAAGAACCATTGAAAAAGAGAACGGTGATCTGAGTCATTGAGAGATCCCCAACAATAGCTTTCACTGGCTGGCTACCTGATCTTGCCTATGTCCTCAAGTGTCTGTAAAGTAATTGTCTTGTGATGAGAATACGGCAGAGATACTCTGGATTCACATTCCTGAAGATGAACTCATTTACCCACAGATCACTGTGGGTATGCAAATGCAAGTGTTTTTTCTACAGAGCCTTGCCAGAGTTTAAACTGGAGTGACTGCTTCTAGAGTAACAAAACCTAATTTAGTTCCCATGACTAATTCACTGGCAGATGCCTTGATAGAGATCTATCAGCTATGCTACCTAAAATGATGTTTTGGTTTTTTTTTCCCAAACAGTTGGAAAATCAGCATTCAATGCAGAAGTTAATCTGAAATAGGCCACCTGCAGTCAGAACCTGATCCTGGCTTGTGATCACCCTTAGTCAGGACTGAACTCTGTTCCATTGCCAGTTCTGTAAATCATAATGTCACTCAGGACATTGAAATCTGACATAAAATGAACGTCTGTAGCGTCCTTTCTGGTACTGTGACAAATCATTAGCTGGAGTGGGAGAAAAGAGATAAGACATTATCTTCGCCTATAGTCAATATCACAATGCAGGCACTTGGGAGGTCTCTCCCTTATCATCTGCTTGCCATCAGAGGCTTTGCTCTGCGGAGGTCACGGCAGCGCTGTCAGCAGCTGTCACGGAGGGTGGGAGGCAGTGAGCACGGGGGACAGGAACTGGAAGTTTTGACTTGCAAAATACATGGTTAGAAACTTGCAGGCGTGGGATTCACTGAAGGAGAGGGTGATGGTCAGCTCAAAGCCAAGAAAGTCCTTGCTACCCTATTGAGATTCCCCAGGAATGGCAATGGGAAGATAAGCAAGTATCCAACTGAGATGGTATAAATGGGACAAAGATTCCAGAATGAAGGAAACAGAGAACAAGTGAGCTTGCTGAGGAGGATAAAGCAGCATTGGAATTGTTTTGAAAGACTGCCCTGATTCAAAGTAGGATGGAAGGGTGGCTGGTGGTAGCAGATGGATGGAGAGCTGACAGGGCATGGTGACTAATAGAATAACTAGAAATGGCAATTGCTTAAATGACCCACACGATACAGAACAGTAATGCCTCGCCTTACATTCTCAAGAGTAGTTGTCAGTAGCATCTGGTAGAAAATGAAGCTAAACGAACTGCTAACTTTAGGCTAGTGACAAGCACTCAGACTCCAGATTGCCTGAAACTTGCCTGGCAAAGGGCACCAATTGGTTTCCAAGCAGCTGCTGTCAGTAAGGAGGCCAAAGTGTGAAAGCTCTTTTCCCTCTTGGGGTGGTCTTGCTGGTCTGAGTGAGCTGTGTGTGTGGCAGAGACCTTCTCCCTGCCACTGCTTGTCTTGTACCTATTCTGCAGACAGAAGCCCTCTGTCTGCAGACTTGTTAAACTGGCATCTTCTATCAGCAGTAGATTCACTGAAAGAAACATGTAGGAAGGGAGAGTTTATTTTGCTGATGCTCTTTATTTTAATCATACAAAGAAAATGACAATTTTTATATAGAAGCCATTAGGGATGCAAGAGGCATCGGTTCCTAGCTCTGGGGTTCTTTCTTTTGACCAGACTGTGGCAATGCAAATACAGCCCATCACGATATTTATATCTTTAATTATTGCATTCACCACATTACTAACACACTGATGGGCTCCTTGTTCTTCATTTGTCTATTTCCTTAAACTTTCTGCCCTCTTTTTTATTATTATTATTTTTTCTGTCATGTGTGCAGTTCTTGAAGGTCAATCAGACATCACGGATAGAGCCATTCTGTTCAGGGGCTCGCAAGCAGCTTGTTTATGAATGAAGAAGGCTTTGTGAACTTCCAGGGACCTGCTGAGCTTTTTTATAAAACTACCAGTGGGACAAGGAGCTTGGGAAAGTAAAGGCCTCTTACAGAAACAGAAAACGGAGGCACACCGCCAAAAAACCTGGGCTGACATTCCGGTTTGTCAGAATCATGTCCAAGTAACAAGTTTCTAGAAAACAGATCAGGTATCTACATATCCAGGGTTTGAGCCTCTCACACTTGAGCCCGGGATGCTAGAAGACTGCCATGGCAAGTGTTTAAGTCAAGATTTGGCCATAAAGATGGCATAAAATGAACAGACCAGGAAGACTAGAGCATTGTGGGACTCAAAAAACAGAAGGATAAGTATAGCTTAAGGAAAAACCATTAAGGAAGTGTGTTTGCAGTGCAGCCAATAGCAGATGCATATTGATCTAATACTGATTGTCACCACTTTTGAAGCAAATTTTTCCTATCTTGAAATCAGTGCTTCATGCAACTGAAAAGCTGGTCTTTCATCAGAGGCATACACAAACACTTCTTAAAAGAAGAAAAAGGTAGAAATCACAAAGTAAACACAGGTAAAGACAATTTTGACTCCCATTAACTTTCTAGTTCATGCAGCTAATTTTGAGATTAATATTTTCTTCATCCTAATATCCTTAGTATCCTGAGGAGTTACTGAATACTTGTCTACCTTTTATATATACATTTAATATCTTCCGTGGAATTCTACACTGCAGTTTTGGTCGTTTTGGTGAAATCTTTTCAGCTGCTATCATTTCTGTATAATTTTGAAAACATCCAAGATGCTGAAATTTTAGTTTGGGAAATAACCAAAGAGTTTTGGGTTGGTAAAGATTAGTATCAGGCAGGTGATGACTGGGGAGGAATCAAAAGTTAAGGAATTGTATAATTGTTTACTCTGTGCATTCCTAATTTTTATTGTGTTATTTCTGCTGCAAAATTAAGTGTCCTGATTGCCATTGTTGGACGATACTAGTAGGGAACAGAGAAATCTAAAGGAAGCAGAATGTAGAATTTCCATTTCTACATCTTTGATTTTGTTTGTTTGGTGTTGCATTGTTAAATGTTTCCTAGGGGAGCAAGTTAATGATATGGCCTGCTCTGTAATAACCCTTGGAAATGTACTATTACTACTTTTGTAAAACCAAAATGTGCAACTGTTTCTTACATACTTTAGGAATCAGTGAAACAATTAGAAACAATATTTTAACCTCTTGGATTCTGTAGGCCTCTTGTATGTAGCACCCCTACTGCTTTAAGCTAGAGAAGGAGTAGAGGAACTAGCAGGATCTTTTAACTGGCCTAAATTCCCTTTACTCCAATTTTATATTCAGATGCCAACATGGAGGAAGCCAGATGAATGTTGTTTAGTGGAACTTGCATTGTTGTGCTCACTGTTCCAGTTCTTTCAGGGAAATGCTGATACCCTTCATGAAAGCAGATTTAGGAGCACACAGCAAAGTAACAGAGATTTTGACAGTTGTCTATGCAGCCCATAGATGCTACATGTAATCTTTCTCTGAATGTCTTTGGTTTTTTTTTAAACAGTAAAACCTGAAGAAAACAAAACATTGGTTCCCAAAGCTCCATCACACCAAATAGCTGGTGCAATCTGAGAATACTTGCTGTCACCAAAGGAATAGTGAGTTGTGGAAATATTTGGTTACAGTCACTCCAGTTTTATCACTCCAAGAGTGAAATTTTCTCTGACTTGCTTTCCAGCTCTTGCATTCTCATCTCATGATCATGCAGGATCTTTGTCATTCCTTTTCTCCTTCTCCTGATCACCTTGCCTATATGTCCATCTCTCCTGGGGTATTGCTGGTTCCATTCAGTCATGCTTTTCTCTTCATACTTTAGTCAGGCTACTTTCATGTGTAGATGAGGCACTAGGGGGACATAGTTTAGTGGAGGAATCAGCAGTGTTAGGTTTATGATTGGGCTCACTGATCTTAAGGGTATTTTCCAGCCTCAGTGATTCTATAATTCTAAGATTCTGTGTCCTGTGACACCCAGGCACAATTAAACCCTGTAGGTAAAAGAGGAACATTTACCTTAATCTCAGATTAAACATCAATTCTGGGGAAAACCCTGATCAGCCCTTGAATCCCTCATTTGAAATTGACTCATTGTGGAATGTAACTGCTAAGCTCTAACACATTATCATGTATAGACAACCATTCTTTTTTTTCTGAGTTAGACAGAGTTACAGTTTGACCAACTTTGATTTATTTTTAGGGGGGAAGACAAAAGGCTTGTCTCTGGAATAGGAGGAACTCACTTTTCAAATCTCTTTTTCAGCAGAATCTTCTGAAAAAAAAAGTGATAATATATTTAACAGGCACAAACCAACATATCCTGCCTAGTTTAATTTTTACAAGCCTTTTTCAGCACAGTGTACAAAATAAAATGATAACCATTATCTGGAAAACATTTAGCATGTGAAATTTCTGTTCTAACAGCTTATTTTGGCAACGTCTTGTTAGTACCCTAAAAAATGTAAGGCATTGATATGCGTAATGTCTAAGATGAATATTGGTCTCCTTGTACAGTTTAGGGTGGAAAATATGGTCTTTGATATTTCAGAATACTTTAGAAAGACAAATGACATCTCCCATGCTTCATCTGTACTCTGTGTGGGTGTGCTTTTTTCCTTTATGTATCTATCCTGTATTATATCCAAAATTATGAGGTTAATTATAGACAAGCTATTTCTTCAGCAGAGATTTTAGACCTTGCAAACATTGGAGATAAGAAATCCTTTAATCAGAGTGGAAGAAAAATTTAGAGTGACTGAAGAGTTTCTGAGCTGGACTTTAAGAAGGCTGATGGCTGTTTTCTTGAGAAGAAATGGCTGTATGACTGAGTAACAGAACGAGGAAGATGTCTTCTGTATAGGCGTTAGGACAGAAAAAAAAAGCCTGACTTTTATATATTTATTGCCTTGATTGAAATTCCAAAAGTGACAAACGTAAAATGTTCTTGGAAAGAAAATAAATGCTGAAGAGACCTTTGAATTATATTTCCAAGAAGGAAGAAAGTTGTTTGGAAATCAGCTGAGGAACAAGTCACCATGTGAGTCATTTCATGGGTTTTGACTGACAAGGGAACACTGAAGCCAAATTAGTGGCTCCTGCAAACTTACCTTGAAGGGCTAGAGGACAAAAGCCTGATCTAAAAAAGCTACTGTGCTAAGTGGAAATATTCATCCTCTCTGCATAAATAGTCTCACTGACACCCATTTAGCAACTCCAGTTGACCTTAAAGTGAGGGATGAACTGTGAAGTGACAGTTTTGTACTCTGTGCCCCTGCCCCTACCAAAGTTTCCCCCTGCTACAAAAATCCAGCATGATGATTCCACTGCTAAGAATTCCTTCTGCACTGAAATTTGCCATATAAGGATTCAATAAAGAGAGCAGATTTTTATTTATGCCAAAATCTGTTTTGCTGTTTGGAAGCTATTTGAAAACGTTACGGTTACTAATTGATTCAATATTTTTTGACAAAACATCACCATGGTTGAGGCCTTGCTGTTTTTCATAGACAAAGTCATCACCAGAGTATGTTTTCATTCTTTACAAAGGCTTTGCAGCACATGTTGTGCAAACCCCTCCTTCCTCTGCTTATCTCCTATGAGCTTAGAGTACAGATGGCAGCGTTTTCCTAGGCGTGTGGATAGCTTCAGAAGGGGTGGGCTCTACTGATCACTCAAGCTTCTCCTCCCTTCTATTTCTGTAAGGTGCCACTCAGATTCTGGCTTTAGAACTTCTTGACTGGTGAGCTGCCCAGTGTACTGCAATTGTCTCTATTTTGTGTAAAGGGCAGAGGGATGTTCAACCCATCTTGAAGCAGCCAAAGCAGGAAGTACTCCTGCCAGTTCTATACTGCAGCTAAAAGCCTTCGGTACTGCAGCTAGGAGACCTGGGCTTTCCCTAGCTACAGACATCAGGTTCCTGGAAGTTGTAGGGCCACCCAGCTAGAGTAGCTGGTGACAGTAGCAGTAATAAGTCTGGAGCAGTTCCTGTTACAGTAGGATGAGCATGGAAGGAAGTCAGTGAGCTTCTACAAAAGTTATATTGTAGTAGCCACAGTAAACACCCCTGCCTATGATGAAGATACTGGTCACCAAGTAGTCACTGAATAAACCTTTGTTGTTGGCTGGAGAATAGCAATGTAGGCCTGAGGGCTGTGGGTCAGAGTCAAAAGAGACAAGTGATGCCCGTCTACAGAAAATGCACAATGGCATCCTGGTGCTGAGGGGAGGAAGATATCTACTGGGAATTTCCAGAGGGCTTGATAGAGGAAAGAACATGGTAGATTTCATAAGCTAAACATTTCCCAGTTTCAAAACAGAAACAAATGCTGTTTAAATCCACAAAGAACTGTACCACACTTGAGAAATGTCAAGACCCCATCAGAACGGTGCTGATCAATGTATATTTGCAAAATATGCTTGCCAAATGCTGTCACAATGGTGCTTCAGTCTGTATTTTGCTTCCCCTCTTGTTCCTTGCTTTGCTTATTACAGTCTCCAGGTACTTCCCTTCACCACTGTTTTTCTCCCTGCTGTTCCTAGAACTCTATCTTTAATTATTTGTTCAGAGCTCCTCCTCCTTTGTCCTTTCCCAGTCTCTTGGGTGTTATTTGCACTTGCATCTGGTAAGGAACTTGCAAAAAGCTTTCCAGAAAGCATGTCCTGCTTTATCTGTTCATCTCTTTTCCACAGTGATTCATGCTTCTTTATTTACAGATGTTGGTTATTTAAATATATTTTTTGAAATAATTATTCTTATAAGGTAGGGGTCTCTTCCATATGTGGAGAGACTGAGACTGTGTTTATAACATCATGTTTTGATTCAGGCAAAACTTTGACACAGTGGTCTACATGAGCTATATTTTAGTTCTTATTCAAAGTGTAGTGTGAGGCAAATCCCCCAACTGTAAATGGTCTCAGGCATTGGACACAGATGGACACATGATTAATTTTTGTTTGCATGGGTTTTGTTGTTTGTTTGTTTTTTTTTCTGAGAGAAAATTCGCACATAACAGAAGAGACAAGAAGCTTCTAAACTTAAGCCCAGGTTTCAAAGGCCAACTAAGTGTAGCTGTAAAGATCTCAGACTCGTAAACTTTAAGAGTCAATGAGCAAGGAAAGGCCTGTCAAAAGTTTAGGGAAGAAGTTATTGAAAATATATTGGACACTTCTTTGAAAGCATGGATCAAAAGGCAACAAAGAAAAAATTGTGTAGCAGATGATTGATCTGAAGAACTCATTGGCACAGATGTTATGGAGACTAAAAGTTTACTAGGTTTTCAGAAACAGATGAATGTGAACATCCAGTGTAAATTACAAGGAATATAAAATTCTTGTGCTTTGTAGAATAAGCCAACTATAATAGAAGGTTCTTTTCAATTTACAATTCCCTTTTGCTGTTAAAGCAAAGCTGGTTACTTTCTGCTCTGATCTTTCTTTTCCTTCATTGTTTCTTTTAACATACAGTACTTAAAGCAAGACCTGAAATTCTGTTCCATTTCCATGGAGCCTCAAATGAGGCTTTAAGACAGCTATGACCTCTTGAGCAATGAAGCTCTATAATGTTATCTGGAGAGTTCCACGTCAAGACCAGAACTTAGGTTGTATATAGCTTTTTTTTTTTTTTTTCATAGCTCTGTCAAATTTTTCAGTTTTGTGTTTTGTTTTGGGCTGTTTTTTTTTAAATACCAAACCAATGTTTCAGACAGCTCCTCAGTATAAAAACTTGATATTCTTACATAGTGGTAATTGATAGCTCAGTAACTGTTGCTCTTACAAAAAAACCCACAAAACCACCAGACAAACAAAAAACCTGGAAAATTTCCAGAATGACAATCTTATTCAAATAGGAGAATTAATTGAATGGATCGATCTATCCTATAGTTTTGTGACCTTTACTTTTACAAAATTTACATGAAATTAAAATAAATCATTCTTTAGAAGTCTAATCAAATGTAAAAGTTGTCATCAAGATAATTCTTGAGGAAACTGGCCTGTGGAGAAGCAGAATGAACACCAGGACTTACTTCTTAAGGTTTTTACCTGTGCAGGTCTTGATGTCTTCTAACATGGTATGCTTGTTCTGCTCTTTAGTTACAACAGATTGCATCTTACTCTCCTAAAAAAGATGTGTTTGAACAGCTGCTCTTGTGGGTCTGCTGTGATCTAGCAGTGCAAGAACACATCTGTTGAGCTACAACTAAGATACCTTCACAAAAGCTGCTTAGAAATGCAGACAGACCCAGAATAGTTTCCACACCAACTCTTTAAAAAAACCCACACCGAAGACGATCTATTTGAATGGAGCATAAAGAACTCTTGCTCTTTCATTCCAGATTTCCATCTCTGGGTGAGTCAGAGGCCCTGTTATCTGAGGTGTCCTATGACTTTTCCATACAGACACCGTATCACTGGAGTTTAGGTGATCTAGAACCATAGATGATGATGCTTCTAGCTTGGCTACAGAAACAAGACTGAATTAAAACATTGTGTCATACTGACACATGATTGTACACTCTTTATATTTGTATATATTTTGTACTTAAATTCCTAGTTCCAGAATTCCTTTGAGCATTTGTATAATGTATGAATAAAACTTACAGGATTCAGATGGCATTTGACAGAAGCAGATGAAGAAAGCATTGAAAAACCATTCTTAATTTTCCAACACCCAAAATCAGAGCCTCTAGTTGGATGAAAAGTTCCCTTCTTATTGCCTACAAATGGTTTCTGTAATTGGCAAAATTGCCTGTTATTGTTTGAGTGTGTTTGGATCTCCTGCGGTAGGTTTTATATGTTTGAGAATTGACTGGAAAGAAAAGCAGTGGCTTTCCCAAGTCACTGTTTCATTCACACAGACCGAGCTGTAGGTATGAGATTAACAGGGTCTGACATGAATGGAGCTCCTTCTCTCTCAGGCCTATTGGAAAACAAAACACATACCGGCAAACATTTGAGCAACTGTGAGTTGACTTTGGAGAGCCCTGGTATTTTTACACGATAACAGTCCATTGGATTCCCTCATAAGTCTTTCAGTTCTTCATTACATAAGGACTTTTCCTGAACTGCGGGGCAGAGAGCAGCATGTATGTAATCCCTGTTTCACACTAATGTATCACATGTGCTTTGGATTTCAAATATCAATATTTGGAGGAACATACAGTAGGCTCTTTCTAAGAGCAGGGATTGGATTCTCACACTTACCACCCTTCACAGACTCTCCATAATTCACTGAGCATGGGCTTTAAAATTGCCCCTTTATATTTAAGTACCGTAGAACCCTCCAGTAACAATCCAGAGAACTGCAACATGACATTAACAAGAATAGGCTTTCTTATGGTGAACATTGCTGTACAGTCTTTATTTATCTCCTAAATTAATTGTTTTAATTGATCTTACTGGCTGTTTTTTCACTAGGTGTAAATCAGCACATCTGCACCAATTTCAATGGTAACACTGATTTACAGCAACGAAAGGTTTAGTCTAATCTGTTCCCACATACCTGTAGACAGAGAAATATTTTTAGGAATGCCCCTCTGATTAATTTCTCTGGAGTAGTTTTTGTGGACTGATCCTGTTACATTGCAGAAGGAGGCAATAAACAACCACTGGTCTCATGGATTGTAGGAGGTCAAGGGGCAAAAAGAATTCCCAGGCTTGCACACCCAAAAGAAAGGTGGCACAATCCCTAAATATAAGCTCCCTTGATAGAATCCAGAATTTAGTGTTAAGTGCCAAGGCTCCTGGTACTTGGTGGGCCAAGGTAGGTATCTCAGACCAGGAATAAAAGTAACCAGAGCTGGGAGCAGGAAGCCATGTAGAGTGACCAGTTGGACATGTTAACTGTGGAGCCCTCTCTGACACAGAGGTTCTTATTTTAGACAGCACACAGGTTCAGACAGGTTCTTCCATCCATTCTGAATCCAGTGCCATGAATATAGGCACCTACAAATCTTTTCCAGAGAACTGAGCAGGTCTTATTGTTTCCTTTTAAAACACATCTGTGAGCAAAGCAGGACATGCCTTTTATGTAAAAACAGAGGAGCTGGTAATTTCACCCAGAAAGGGGGAGAGCTGATTTCTGTGCCTCCTTGCACACTGCTCAAGTCTAAGAGAGTAAAGCATATCAAATAATAATGAAGCTACATAGTAGTGTGAGGGGCAATCACTTTTGACCCCTTCAGAAGCTTTTCCATTGCATTCAGGCTTCACCAAACATCTAAATGTGATCGATTAAGCTATAAAAGGACTATATTCTTCTTTTAGTAACACCATGGCAAAACTAATCATATTAGTACAATTGCACAGCAGATGTTGGCCTTGTATGTCTCAATTATTTCACCTGCTTGGGTTGCAGACTTCAAAGATCTCAACAGAAGAAAGTGTCCTGTTTCTAAATATGCTGTTTGCATTTATCCACAATTAATCTGTAAAGAAATAATGAAAACCTAGAAAGTAGCATTCTCAGAGAGAATTGCACTCATTTTCTTTTGCGTGCTCACAATGCCATGCTTGTGAGTGCTCGTAACAGCCGACAGCTTCTGTTAGCTGCCTTTCGCCTGCTGAGTTACACAGAAAGAAAAATGTTAATGGTCAGAGCTTGTCAGCAGTACATTGCCATTCACGTTTAGTCACACTTCACCATTGTTTTGTATAGTTGTTAGGATACAGATATTTCCAGGGTCAAAAAGAGAGTGGATTCATCCCTCTGGAAACTTTAATAATGTTTCAGCTCAGGCGAGGCCTGCAATACCCACAAATATCAGTCCACTGATTTCTAAAAAGGTGAATCAATGGGCAACGTGAGAAAGGCTTATAATTTCTGAATTATATGCATGTAATATTTTCTACCCCTTTTGCAAATGTATGTTTCCGCTCTATCATAAGTTAAAATACATTATATTTTGCTAATTTTTTCATAAAGAGATCTCACTTGAGCTTCCTGTGCTGAGATGTAAAATGAAGTGCATACCACTTTTCTTCTGCATATCTTGTGTCTGTACTGCAGGAGATTGGAAGCAGAGACAATCTCTTGATATATCTTCAGAAGGTAACGTGGTGGGACTGGGTACATTATGTGATTTTTTATTTATTATGTGGAGGATATAGTGATTAATCAGAAGTGAGTGAACCATTCCTTAAGTCTAACTTACAATCTTACACTCTTTTGTGAGGACAATATTCACTTTCCTCTATAAATCCTTTTTTTTTTTTACTGGCATCTCTGCTAAAGCACTTTCTTTCTTACTCAAGTTTCAAGTTTGGCACGAGTGGGCTGCAGAAGTTGATAATTTGACCAAATTGGAAGTTATTTGAACAAGCTGTTTCAAAGTTGCAGAACCTTGGGAGGGGAAGAGTTTTTATTCAGCTTCAGCAGTGCTTTTTAAATTTTTTTTTCCCTTTTGCCCTGGCCTACAAGTCAAACTGAGCTAGAGATGTTAGAGTGCTATGTATAATCTGGTAGGTTGTACTACGTGAACCCTAAGAGGCAATTGAACCAAATAGAGTCCTCAGGCTGTTGAAAAGCATGTTTGGAAAGTGATTGAGTTAGGAATTTTGGAATAGCATGCCAGAATCCAGCATGTTCCCAGGGGGGCAACCTATTCTGGTGTTTTCTTGCAAGTTCATTAGGCAGCTGGTTCAGCCAAAAAGGTTACAAGCAGCAGAGAGTATACAATGACAGGGATAATGAGGATGACCTCTCTAAGGCACACAGAGGTTCAACAAGCAAAAGGGATCTTTAATAGAGTGCCTTTTTCCATTCCTTGCTAGGAAAATACATATAGTGTTGTCAAATCCCCAAATCAGAAATCAATCCCCCCAAAAATCAGGAAATTTCCTTTACAAAAATTCCAAAAGAACTGCAGGGCTTTTGATCACAAGAAGATTGGAGCTTATTTTCTTTGCATCTTGGACTTCTGAAAGTAAAGTTTTTTCCTCCTTCAAGAGGGAGAAATATATACTCAGATTTATAGATCCTCTGATATATGTGCTTTTGCTGTTGTTTTATGGCCCAATAAGAGATGCAGCAAGCAATGATATTCAGCTGAAATTGCACTGCGCTTTTGAAGGCTCCTCATGTTATCACTCTGCTACTTGGAAATAAAAAAAGTCTTTTGAAATCTAAATTGCTCCTGATTTTAGGCAGGTATGCCATGAAGGAAGCTGTCTCCCACTTTTCTCATGTCAAGAGTGGGAGAGTTGAGCTGTGCAATTCCTATGGTGTAAGAGCCTAGCTCCTGGGTGGGTTCTGTGTCCTTTGATAAAGTAAGAAAGAGAGATGAGGACTCCACTTTAGACCCAAACTGCAGAAAGGCAGTGTGACTACTAAAGAGATGCTTTTTGCATAAGCCTTTGCCCCACAATTCCTGGCACTAAGGGAATGGTAAAATGTAGCTTCTCCTAACTCAGAGAAACCAGTGTCTGAAATAATATTTTTCTCTGTATATCTGAATCAAAAGCATTTCAATATGTGGGAAATAACTTGAATATCAGCAACAGCTGTTTATTATTGCATAGTTATTTGAACCTCAGGAATACATTAAGTTGTAGGGGGTGAGAAATTCTATTTACTTGTCCGGTTTTGAAATTTACCCATCAAATGAAGAGTCAATGAGCTGGTACTTCGTTGAGCTGCATTAATCTTAACTATAAGGATAACAAAGGCCCTTTAATAAAGAGTGTGTGAGAACAGAAGCAGGGTGCCTCCATCTCCAGACTACTGTTTACAAAGCACTTGATATAGTGAACTGCTTGGCACTTCAGGCAGGTTCACCCTGACCATCACACTCTCTGTCCTCTATTCTGTACCTTCTGCCCATAAGCCATTTCATAAGTCACATGAAAAGGGCTTAGTTTTTCCTCTCAACCTAAAGGTGAGTGAGCCAGCATGGGAATGGTAAGATTCCTCTACATTCTTTCTGGGGAATTGTGGATCCAGTGATCTGCAGTACATTTGATTTTTAGGAAGAAACATTAAGAGGACATTTTTCTTGACAAAGCATTTGCAGTTGAAAAAGTTGTTTGAAAGTTGCTGTTTTAAATCTCTGCTTGCTGTCAGAATATAGTCACAGGTAGGATAAGGGCACTTCATTGCTTCTGTTTATAAACCTAATGAAACCTTCACTGAAATATCTGGGGCTATCAGCAAATAAGATTCCACGCTTTAAAAATAGATCTTTTAAATCTGATTCTGCAGTGCATTGCCATACAAATGAGACATTCCAAAATAGCCTGTCAAAAAACCCTTACCAAGGACTTGAGAGATCAAGTAATCCCTGATGTGTTTGTCCTATAGGAGAAACATTAGCATCATTTTTCTTTATGAATGTGACTGCCCCTTACAGACCATTGCCTGTGCTAAATTTGGTCTGAAGTTACAACCTGGACCTGAATTTTCTGCTTGAAGTTTCACCTCAACCACTGCAGTGCACAAGGATGAATCAGTAGCCCCCAGCAAAACATTTCTAGCTGAAAAAACTATAAATGTATTGACCAGCTCAAAGTGAGACTACTGCTAGTGCTGATTTGTTCAAGGATATTCTGTCTCTTTTTCCAGTCCTTTCAAGTTTGAAAAGAATGATTGAAAGTCTTGAACACCTGCCTTAGATCAAAAGGCTTAAGAAGCTATAAATATTAATCTTATCTAAGCTAAAGCAAAACAACCACAAGAGGGAGAGATTTCTGTTTTAATCTGTTAATAAAAAAATATATTTTAACAATTGATATAACAGAACATAATTCACTAATGTGAGAACTTGCCAGAAGTGTGATGGATCCCTGTGCTTGGCAGGTATTTGGAAAGACACTGATCTTAACTTTAAAAGGTACAGTACAGATGAACCATCTGCTGTAACATCGTTGCCTAGTGTGGATTCATATAGATGATCGTGGTTTTAAAGTTTGCCTGTCTGTGAACCGAATATGCCTGGGATAATGCAGGGTTACTCACCCTGCAGGACTCTGTCTCCATGTTTATCCTGTACCCTGTAACTTCCCATACAATTGCTGTTCATGAGATTCATTGCCTGAGATTATTTCTACCTGGCATTTTTGTTCTTCCATCTCTACACTGGGGTTGCCATGCCAGAGTGCATATAATGTACCTTGCTGCAGCTCTGGGTGGGGGGGATTCCAGGTAAGCTGCTGATTTCTGTGACACTGGCCTGACAAATCATATCACAGAATGCCTTGAACCAAGTAGGGAACAAAAAGCTTTAAGATGGACTTTCCTCCATTACTTTCTTCCAAGCAACAGTTCACTTGATAAACACAGAGCCTCAAGCAGGCTTTGGATTTAATGGCCCCTAAATTCAGATGTGCTGGAAGCAGGGTTTTGGTGTGTATTTCCCTAGGGGTTTTGAATCTCTTTTTTGTGTTTTTGTTTTATGTGCTCATTGGAGACCCTGATGTCTGAGTGAGGTGGATTGACTTAGCATCTAGAAACTCAGTTTTATGATTTCTAGTGCCTGCTACCCCTGTTAATTGACAGTCTGTCTTCTTCTGCCTTCCTGGTACCATGTAGTTCTGCCAAGCCACATTAACCCAACCTTACATCTCCCAGACTGTATGTCCCCTGGGGCACAAAGCCATGTCTTCAGCTCCCAGCACTGACAGATGAAGGTAAACGCTTCAGGATAAGCAAGTCTAATGCTCCTTATTTGCACACCTAGGAAAAAATCAAAGTCAGCCATTCATCTCTCCTGTTTGGTAAACACAGAAGCTAACTAGGCTGCACTGCATGTGGTTCCCCAGGGAATTGTTTTCATAAGACTTCATGTGAGGGTTTTTGTTGCTGATTTTGAAAACATTTTGAGGTTGGATTGCAAATGTGATGTCCTCATTTACAGCCTTTCCTGAACCATAAATCAAGGAATATGTAATTAAATGAAACAGATAGTCAAAACCTTGACTAAGCTGTTTATTGAGCCTGGAACGGAAAGGGAATCTGTGGTTTCACAAAGACCTAATATAAAGATCCACTTATAAAATGCAGTTGTCAGGGTTCAGGTATGGCAGCATTAATACATGATATCAGCTAGCACTGTATGCTGCCTACTAAAGAAACCCAAAAACTGGACTGCAGGACACTTTACAAGAATAAATGAGAACTGTTCAACTCAAATAATTTGCTTAGGTCTGAATTCTTTGTTTGTTTGTTTGATTTTTGTTATCCATGAGCCACAATATGGTTTGTGTCCCTCCCCAAGTGTTTTTTCTAACATAAAATGTAAAAGGGAAGATTTGTTTTTTAGATCAGGTGATGTGTTGCATTGTCTCAAATTACTTTTTTTTTTTTTTCAAACAAAATTATTTTTCTAGTTGAAAAATTGTTTGAATGGGAGGGGAAGAAATATATAATTCTTCTTGCTTGAAAAAATTTCAAGATATGCTTGTGAAATGTTTCGGATCAAACACTGCTGCACTTTGAAATTTTGACAAAAACTTTCTGTGAAAAAAAGAATCATGATATGCAAGGAGCAAGATTTAGATGAGATTTTTCTTCCTTGTTTCTTATTTTTGAGTTAGCTTATATGAACTGGCTAAGTTTCCCTTCTTTCCCTCCATCTGTTAGTCCCTCCTGTAACATAATTTGGGCAACCACAAACACCATGGTAATGATGGTCACTAATACAGTGGTTTGAGATTTTTCTTTCAATGGGTTATTCTATGATGGTGGAGTTTAGAACACAAGGTGAGAGGTCACAAAGTCACCTTCCTTCATGATTTAACTAATGGGGCACTCTATTGGGTCTCTGCATTACAGCACATTACTCTCTGGAGAAGTGAGTTCCCAGGAGTGCTGGGACTGGCTTTCTCAGCTTTCCTAGGGACTGGAAGCTTCCTGTTGTGGACTGAAGGGCAAAGAAAGTGCACAGGGATTCAGTAAGAACCATGTTAGGAGTCGGGTCTGGATGCTGTTTCCCATCATATCCCATGTTATCCACTGGTGTTGCTCAACTGTGTAACACACTTGAGTGCCACTTCACTGTTTTCACCATGCATTTATATACATAGGAAGATATATGTATACATGTTTGTTATATTTATTAGTCAATTATTAATACAAGCAAATAGGCTTTCCTGTGCTTATTCTTAGTTCTTCCACAGAGTACTTTTTAACTTTAAACAATCCAGCTTCCAGTCCAAATTGTGTTCTTTACCTACTTCGCAGATATATTGTGAGCAAAATTCCTTAAAATCATGGCAGTGCAGCCTGTGATGGATTTCTTTCCTTTTCTTTGGTCCCCTTATATTCCTGGACCACATGTACCTCATGATTGTTTGTTGTCATCTGTGTGTAAGCAGGAAGTCACTGCTGTTTTCTTCACCACTGCCTTCTGTTTGCTGCTTCTTCCCTAACAAATTAAAAAATCCTTAGATCACCACACATAGCAGTTGATGCATTCTAGATTGCCCCTGCTGGGGACATTTCCCCAAGGCATGGCCATCTGACAGTATTGTCAACTGAACATGTGAAAAGTCAAAGTATCCCTGATGTCAGGGGGTGTGCTCTCTTGCATCTCAGGAAATCCACTCTTTCATAGCTGCTGGTGCCACTGAGCTCCTCTTTTCTATATCTTCTCAAGCCCCTTCATAGCAATGGATCTACAGATCTCTGTAAGATTGTGGAGAAGGTTTCAGTAGCTGCAACTTTTGCTAAGGTGACCAATCCCAAATCCCATATGGATTCAGGTTTATTTATTTATTCATTTATTTTATTTAAGTTGCCATAAAGGATTAAACCTGAAAAGCTGCCACATCTCAAGGTCAGGGAGCTGATCTCTCCAGATTAGCTTTTCCAGAAATCACTGCAGGGATGTAGTAGATGCTGGGGGTAGGAAAATGGAAAGTGTGTGCACAGTGATTTCTAAAGTGATGGCAGCAATGAAGGCAAACTCAGCTCACTTTCCCCAGGAGGGTCAGAACTGAACATTTACTACTATCAAAGAACTTGAGGTATGTTCAGATATTTTATGATTGGCTATCTCCACTAACAGTGATATGTGGCTGGAGGGTGAAGGGAAGCTGTCAGGACTGAGATAGTATGGAAGAATGGGGGGGAACTGGGGGAAAAGCATGCTAGTGGCAGCCGTGAGTTTCAGGGACAAACAATGAATTTTTCCACTGGCATTATTGTTATTTCAATCTAAATTTAAATATGCAATGGATTATAAAAAACATATTGAAAGAGTGCTTAAACCATTCCCTAGTGATCAGTAGGATCTTTTAAACTTCATCTGATTGTTAATGATGGTTACAAGTTCTGTCTTTTCAGAAGTCCAGCCTGAGAAGCATGTCAGAATGGTACAGTTAGAATGTCACACACTCCATTGTCTACTTGGTAGTGACCAGAAATGTACATAGGTGTGTTCTAAGTACTGGTTAAAGATGAAATATTGTTAGTAATTTTTTTTCTAAAAAAAATAGTGCTGCAAAAAGCTCCTTCTGGGATGGATATATTGCAGTGATTCTCCCCTGCTTATCTGTTGGTCTGTGATTAATTAGGATCTACTAGACTACATGCTGCCAGAAGACAGAACACACTGTTTATCTGTGCATACCAACAGAATTATAGACCAGATAATAACTGATGTTTAAAATACAGATAATATTATTGGGTCTGGTTAAAGGGTTTTGTTGTAAATTAAATTTATTAAGAGATTCAAGCTTAGAAAATGAGATACTTAGATTACTAGAACCCATGGGTCTTCACGGGAATTATAAATGCAAATTATTTCTTAGAAATTATGGAACTTAATTTTCATTTCCCCAAGGGTGCAATTTTATACAAGAATGAAGCTGCATACACAAAATCTTTTCCACATGTAAGGGACAAAGGCTAATATAACATCTGAGTGCTACACAAAAGGATGGCTTGAGGCTTTTTCTTCTCATTCCAGCAGATCATATTGAAATATATTTTGAGCTTACCTTTCTAAAAGAGAAGAGAATGTTTGCAAATAGGTAAAATTACTTTCTCAAAGAAATCAAACAAGGCTTTGCTAGGAAGCAAATTTCAATGCAGCATGTAAATTCGAGATCCCAGTGAGCGCCATCATAGTGTACTTCATCAGGTGCCAGATAGCAGATCATGCCCTTCACAGATCTCCATGTGCACACCTGGCCAGAGGTGACGTTTCACTTTGTGCGTTTGCAGTGTGTGTGGCACTGGAAACTGCCAGAGGCTTCAGAGACAGGTGGTAGAGGCAGCGTGCCAGTTGTGCCTCAGCTGCAGCTGAAAAGCCAGCTAAGGCTGAAGAAGTGGTACACAAGCCTCTGCAAGGGTTTCTTCTGACTTACTGCTTCTCTTAAAATGTTACCTTCAATCTAGATGGCACAGCTGATGTTCATCTCTTGTGAAGGGCTGGAGTATTAACAATAAAGCTCGGTAGAGAAATGAATCACTCTGAGTAACCATGCACGAGAAATGTCTGTATCTCAGAGAGTGTGCAAACTGCACTGGAGGCAGGCCCCATTCCAGCAGGGCTTTTCTGCTCTGCAGAGCTTTTGAGTATTTCCAATTAAGCATATGTTGACATGTTTTGCTGAACAGAGACCAATTCAAGTAACACATGCAAATGTTCTGTGAAACTTGAGTCTGCACATGATAAAAATAGAAATAATTTTTAAAATATACTGAGAAGATGCCTTTAAAAAATATCATGAAGGGTGAGAGAAGGGCATCTACAGGTAGACATTCTCACTGATATGGGTAGGAAATATTATACCACATAAGTGTGTAAATATCTTAGAAATGGAGTAAGGTTTGGGATTACTGGCCTCTAAATACCAGTAGGATGTTAGCTGCCAAATGAGTGAGTGCACACTTGGGTTAGAAAGGAAGAGCTGTTTGGCTATATAGTAGTCCTGTGGAAAAGGTCAGGAAAGTTTCATTGTATGAGGCTTCTTCAGGTGTTCTGCAGAGGAAGCTAAATGAAGTGTTTAGTTTGTCATCTTCTGAGTTCTCTGATGATTGTCAAACTAGAACACTTCTGGCTTGTTATTTATTATATTTGTACAGCATCTTAATAATATAGGTAACTGCTAGGAGACTGTGTGCAGCCTGCACAGCTTTTCTATTTTTTTGTGGTTTTAGCTCACAGGAGAGGAGGACTCAGGCTGCCCAAAGCCATAAATGCATCACTGTACTTCACCAGCTACATCTGCATAGTGTCCCTATAAACTGGTTCTGGTACCCCACTGGATTCACTACAGTTTTACATTAGCCTGAGAATTGGGTTGTACAGCCCAACAATTAGTCATTTCAGCTTGAATCTGTCTTTTTTGTTTCATAGTACTGCCCAAAGCAGCTAAACCAAAAAGCTATTAGAAAAATGCATGATCAACAAAATTTATTTTGTATTAATTTTGTACATGTGGAGGTTTTTGTTGTTTACCTCTTTTGTAGGTGGATTTCTGGCACCATGTTCACGTGAAGGGAGGGAAATGCCATAGATGGAGGGAGTAGATCAGGAAGGGTGGGAAGCGAACCAAACCACATTCTGAACATCCACTGACCACAGTTGATGCAGTAAAGTGGTACAAATATTTGTTTGTAATGTCTAAATTCAACTGAATGTAACCCTTAGGGTCATTTTGAAAAATAACACTTAGAAAAGTGAAAAATAAGGAAAGGGTTATTTTTTTTTTTAAATCAAAATGTTTCCAATCTCTTGATTTTTTTTTTCAACTATACCTTTTTCAGACTAAACATAATGCTGAATTTAATCTAAATTGTCAAATTTGTTCTTGTTAACAAAAGTCCATTCACATATCTCTTTGTAGTAGTTAATAGAATCCCTGTCCTAAACTTTTCATGTGATTCTAATTCATCACAGAACAGAGCACAACATCTTTGGAACCTCCTGACCTCTAAGAAAACCACACGATAAACACTAGGTTCCTGGCTTAGCTCCATTTCCCCATGCACAGCCCAACCATTTTCACTGATAGCTATTATCATTAGCTGTCAGTAAACAGCTTACTTATTGAACCCTTTAAGATCAATGTCAGGGTCTTTAAGTGGGTCGATGTTGTACCAATATATAACAAGTCTCAATGCAATATGTTGTCAACTGTCTTTCCCTTGCCATGAAATTGGCAAGTTGCTGTGCATTGTTGATTCAGCTGGAGCTCCTGGGTGGCCCATGTGCAATTGGGCACAGGTAGGTGTATTGCAGCAGTGCAGACAAAATCCTGGATTATTATACAATTATTGGTTCCAGGAGAAGAGGTATATCCTACCAGCCACCCATTGATACATAAAAAGTATTCTTGGCCATTGAGACTGTTTTGGCACCCAGAAAAGGAGAGGACACCATGAGGTTGCAATACTTCAACAAAGAAGAATGTCTCTTCATCTGTTCACAAAATGGTTTTCTATTTGTTTCTATCCTGGCTTGATCCCACTGCTTTTTAGGTAAGAGTTGATTTTTTTCAGTTGATGATATCTGCGTTTCATAGCATCAGTTGTGTATTACGTATGAGGGGACCAGGCTAGGTGTATGTTCCTAACAGACTGATTGCAGTAAAATCCACTGGGCTCTAATTTAGACTCTCAGGTAATGAATTTCCAAACTTGTAGAATGATACATTTCTGTGGATCTCCGTGTCCAGACTGTATTCTGTACACTTCTACATATTCTTTAGGCTGAGTGCCATCCTTCAGAGTTAACTTGTGGTAAGGAAAGGCAAGAGATTCTTCATCTCCACAGTATCTCATTTTAGGAAGGTCAGGAGACAGGTGGACTGTGGAGTATCACTGAAGTCTCACTGCCCCATACTAAAGATGTTTTAAAACATTATTTGAAAGGAATGGAGAGATATTTTGTTTTCCAGTTTCCACAAGAGACTTTTCCACTTTGTGTATTTCTCCAGCTGAAGAAGTAAGGAATCCAAATAAAACTAGTACGTCGGAGAAACAGAAATTAAAGGATTCCATGTAGGACTTTGACACTGGAAGTATTTATTCTCTTTTTATACTGAAGTTCACTCTCATTGTTGCTTTTGTGGATCAAATGCAGTACATCAAGAAGGAGCTCCTTGCAAGGCCTTTCTGTGTCATCCTCTTTCTGCTTCCTTACATTGCTGAAGGTAGTAGTAGATCACAGTCCTAAGGGTAAAACGAAGTAAATTAAAGAGTTGAAGAGTGATAAAGTGTGCTGCTATAGTAGTGGTGATCTCTGAACTACCTCTGTGCAGTAGCTGCTTACAGAAACTCCCTCAATATAACTCTAAAACTTTTGTGCTGGCCACATACTTAGATTTCCAGCTTTTCTCTCATCCTTAGCCGGTAAAACGGCTCCCTCTACTGCAGCTCTGGGTGAAGTCTCATCCATAACAAGCTGTGCTCCAGGTTCTTTGCCCAAAAGAATATTTATGTGCTATGTCCAAACAGCAACATAGGCGTTTTCAAGGCAAGATGAGATGGTGATTAGATAAAGATAGGACTATTTGTCCTTCCACTTGCACCATATCCCAGCTGTTGACTTAAGTCACAATGATAATTCCTTTATATGAGAAAATATCAGTATCTCAGTTCTTTTATCTCAGTAGTTAACAAAAAACAGAAGAAATTTTTCACCTGCATCCCGAAGAGATTTCTAAATTTGGGGTTTAAATGTGGGTAAAATATGTGCTATAAAGAATTTTGGAAGCTGGAACCTGTTCAAAATAGAAAGGAAAGAATGATGAATGGAGTCTGGCCTTGCATTCCAGAGTTCAGAAATTTTCTGACCATAGACTGACTGCTTATTGTCTCCAGGATGGGTCAGTATTCCCCTGGCAAATAGGGGTGGTATGAGATTAAGTCCTAATGACTGCAGACTGCTCAGAAGCACAAGTGAATGTAATTTTGAGAAAAAAGAGGCCCACAACAACCCAAACTGGTGCCTTAGTGGCAAAACATTGATGACAAGTGTTGGCTTAGTCCATTAAAAAACCCAAACCCTGCTGTCATGTTAATACAATTGAATTTTCAAGAGCATTCACTGAAAAAATATGCAAATGTGAGTTTATGCTTTACTTAACCAGCATGCTATTTCTCTGCAATATAAAAATAGACATTAGTTTCAAACTGTCTTTAAGCCAAAATGTTATTCTACTTGGTCAAATTTATAGAAGGATGAGAGAGAGGAAATATTCCCTATGTCTTATCACTCCTCCCCCTTTAGTCACAATGCTTTATTATAAAAGCTAGGTGAAAGGATATTATTTAAGACCTTGTCTTAGGCTTTCTGGCTGTTTCTCTAGCAAGCAGAGAAGCCAGATCACTCTCTTCCTGCTACTCTAGCACAACTGCCATCAGTTATACCACTAGGCTTAGGAGAGGCAGACTGGCAGCTGACCCAGTGGAATCTCAGTCTGCGGATGTGTTGGAGAGTGTTGAGAGCAGAGCCTTTGAAAAGAAGGGATGGAAAGCCTTAGATGAAATTCTGTGACTTCAATTGTTTGTGCGGTGGGAGAGGTTCATGACAGAGGTTGATAAAAGAGAAATAAACAAAAACCATGTGTCTGCCTTACTACATCTCTTTCCATCAGCAGAGGTTCTGCGGGGATTGAGAACTTAACATAGTGCCAGCTCCTTGTGTCACTTCTGGAAGGAGCTGAAAACAGGCACATATCTAGAGCTTGGGATGTCTTGAATTGCTCACCTGCCTGTCTGTCTATGTGAAAAATATCACATGTACCTCTGGACCTCATTTACAAATATTTCCAAATCAATTTTTTCAGGGAATGGTCCCTCAAGTGCAGAGTATAGAAGGAGAAAGAGTGTAGGCAGGGCAGCTGTATTGATCAACAGTTCAACCCTGGCAACCGGTTGTTAGACATACCTTCCCAAACACAACTTCTGAGGGAAGAAGTGATTGGATACAGCAGCAGCTCCCCATCACTCAGGTAGGATCATGGGGCCTAGGGCAGAACAGAACCAGAATGAGGGGAGCAGCACAGACGTTTCACCAAGGATTCTTGAACAGAGAAAGATATCTGCAATGTTATGTGAGTGTGTGAGAGGAAAAAAGACTGTTGCAACTCCAGCAACTAATGAGGCTTTGGGAAGAACAGATGTGACCTGTCAGTTCAGAACTGGAGTGGGAAGAGAAGAAAAAACCATTGCTAAAGAAGTATGGGAGAGAAAACAGACAATGGGGACAAGGGGAAAGTCTTGAAATGGGAGTCAAAAAATAAAGAGTCTGTATGCAAAGCAAAGGAATGTTCTCAAAGTCTGAGAGGTTGATTCTTTGCAGAAAGAGCTATATGAATATGCAATGCAGTCTTCTGATTTGATCTCTGGAGGAACTTAGTTTCCATACTAATTCCAACTAGCTGACTAAGTGCAAATTATGTACAACCAGTTGATCCCCTCGGGGACCTTCCTAACCAATCAGGTGGTCTCAGTTTGGCCTGTCAACTTAAGCAGATAACTCCCCAGCATTGCTGTACAGACACAAACCCAGTGTGGGACAACTGTGAATTAAAGTTTAAGTCTGCAGTGAAGATTTACTGTGTGCTTTACAGACCATTTACTGCCATGTGATAATGATCTCAGCTGGAACTATGGGTTCTTAATGTAGTACAGATAATATTTAAAGGAGAGAAATTTATGTTAGAGGGGGAGGATGAATGAAGTTATGCTTTTTTTGGTACTTGCAGGAAATAAATGGGTAATAATCCTTGCACTTCTTGTGCTACTGGTTTTGACATGGAGAGTGGTTAATGAAGCCTTATTTTCTGCCTGAATGCAAGGAACAGACTTGCTGTTGGATTTACAGAAGAAGGTCATTCAGTGATGCTGGTGATTCATGGTAGCAGGACAGTGGTCTCCTGAGAGCAGTCATGAAATCTGAATTTGCTAAAGTGGAAATAATGATATTGTGGTGGAAGGCTCTCATCTGTTGCCAGAGACTTTTAGCAGAAGTTTGTTCCAAACCAAGTTTACCACAGATGTCTCCTTTCTCTCACCAAGATCCTTTCCTGACACAGAAAGATGAGAAGGATCCTGCAATTTGCCACTTCTCTTGTCCAAACAACAAAAAAATTGGAAATTCTGACTTTACCCAGAAGAGGCTTTAAGGGAAACAAATTAGCTTTGTTCACCTCAGTACTGATTAAACATCAATAAAAGTTTTATTTATGTGAATTAGAACTTACTGACAGCTAGACTCATATTTGGACCTCTAAAACCTCCATTGGAGTTAATGAGAGTTGGACTTGAGCTCTTTGTCCCTGCAGAGGCTGCGAGGTCGTGGAGACATTGTTTGGGACAGACTGTGGGGACAAAACACAATTAGGGACTTGAAGGGCAGTGAAGGAGGAATGTTAGAGTGAATGCAGCTTTCACAAAGATGTTGTAGTGTTTTACTAGATTTACTGAAGCAGAATCAAGTAAATAGTGCAAAGCTTTGTAATGAAAACTGTCCAACGTTCCAGCTAGCTTGTTTTGATGATGGTTGAAACCTAGCAAAATGTTACTGTCTGCAAAGTTGAAAGTGATTCAGAATAGAACATGAGATATATTCCAAATATTAAAACCAACCTCCTTTATTTTTTCTCTTGTGCGTACTAATGCTTGCCATGAGAAACCCTGCAAGCCTTACTCTGACATTGCATGTCAGCAGCTAGCAGCTTTACGACAGTCTTACAAAAAATCAATTACTACACCTATCTCCTTTAGGAGTTAGATGGACTTAGTTTTATTTCTGTTGTGGTTTGGGCTTTGGGTATTTTTTGGTAGGTTGGTTGTTGGCTTTTTCCACAGGAAATGAGAGGGATGGTTGGCCAAAACTTCTATTTTCAAGTCAAAGGAAGAAAGTTGTCTTTGAAAAGCCATGATTTGGCACCGAGAAGAGCAGATTTTGTGTCACAGGTCTATCAGATCTTTCCTCTCAGTGACCTATAGCAAAGTACATGGTGTTCTGACTCATGGAGGTAGGCTGCAGAGATTATCACCTGCTTCTGTCTGATTCACTTTACTCCCTTGGGGATTCCATACCCCTTGGAGACTCCTTACACTATTTATGAGTAGCCTAGCTGATATTGAAACTTGTGCTGTATTGTTGCAAATTAGTGTGATATACCAAAAAAACCCAAATCTATGTTAGTTTCTTCAATATATCAAGCTATAAGTTGTAGTGGTTCAGGATTCTCATTTCTACCCACTTAGCTGTCCATACAGTACATATGTCTGAGAGAAGAATAAGGTGGACACCTCTGGCTCTTATTTTAATCTGTCTGTATGTTTGTGAATCAAGACCATCAACATGAAAGCTCCCATCTTTCTAGGTCTAATTGAAAGTCAATATTCTTCAGTCTGTATTTGACTGAAGAATTATTTTTTTTTTACTCAACTTCACAAAAACATTGATTTTCAAGAATCCTACTGAAATACAGAAGGAATGTTGACAGAAGGAATTTTAAAATGTCTGCACTTTGTGTGTAGAAATTAAATTTCAAAGCAAAATTCTACAAATAAAATTATAAAAAAGCTAGTCACACTTGCACAGATTTTAGATTTCCCCCCTCCCAGCACTGTTGTTTTTCACCAAAGTTGCTTCATTTTGAAAGTATTAATAACCCTTAGAACATCATACCTGTTTTGTCCTCAGGATTGGAAGAGGATGTGAAGGCTAATCACAGTATATTCTCCTCCTTTCTACATTAGTGTCTTCTCTTCAACTGTGGCCCTGGAAAATCAGACTGAAGCCTATGTAAAGCATCCAACAGAAGGCTGGGAGCTTTAGAGGGTGTGATAGCCTGCAGGCTTCAGAAAATAATCAGCTCATGTCCTGAAGCATGAAATTTGATTATCCTCTTTTTCTTAGACCGCATCACTGTGGTTATGTCTGGCCATTTAAAACCCCTGTCTCAGTGCCTAGCTCTGTGCCCCCTGCAGCAGTGAACACTGCCATCTGACTATGCATTGCATACAATAATCTCTCCTTAGATTTGTGTCACAAGCCATTGAATTTCATTGACGTTCTCCCTTCACATCTCATGAAATGGGGTTGAAAGGACAGCAGGACGGCAGGTTAATTTTCTTCTATTCTGTAACTGTTGTTTTGTTTTGTGTTGTTTTTTAGTGTAATGCTCTCCTTTTCTAGAATACATAAGTAGAACCAGCTTTTTCAGTTTTCATCTCATATATGGACTGGACTTGCCAAGCAGCAGCTTACAGGGAAAAGTGAGAAGGCAAGTGAGGCTTGGGAAAACAGCTATCGATTTCCTCAGGCTGCATCTGCAGCAACTCACTGAGGTCTGTGGAGCAGTTTATCTTTTACCAACAGAGAACATACTCAGGACTTTATAGAAGGCAACATGAGATGATGATAACCATGCTGATTTGGAAAAAATCCATGAGAACTTATGTAGGAATAAATCAGCATCTGAGTGACATTAGGAACGACATGTCCAGTTCTCAGTTAGAGAAGAACATGTGTTCACCATAGCTTATATGGAAAGAGATCCCAGATGCCAGTGCAACAGATCAGCACTTACAAAACAAAGCTAGGAGCTTTGAATAGGAGCATGAAAAAGGAAACTATGGCAAAACTGTTATATTTTACCACCTGAATATCTGTCTGCCTTCAATTACATAGACCATTTGACAAGAATGGAAAGTGCTTTTGAACACCAGTAAAACAACAGCCACAAAGATTTCCAGGCAGATGTTAATGGACTTTGTACTGAAAGCAGTGAATGGAAATATGAGGAGATGTGCAGAAATAAAAAAAACAGGGACAATGGAAAAACAATTTCCCCTTCTGCTCTGCCAGCATATACCTTACATGGTGGTACATCAGTAGTCATTTTTCTATAGGGTTGTTATCTTTGGCAGCACTCATACACCTTGACTCCTCTGAAGCACAGCCAGCTCACCATTTTCAGTGCTTTTGTTCTTTCACATGAAGTTAGGTAGTACTCTAATGCTTTATATTACTGTACAAATTCCCACTGTACAGAGAGCCGGAACCCTTTCAGCTGCATCCCAAGTGTGATGCAGCTAAGGCTCATTGTTACAATGTCTAATTTAGATACCTGGCTATAAAATGGAATTACAGACCTGAATTAGGTGGTCAGAAAAAAGGTGTTTTCTGTTCCCCTGTCAGATGCTCAGCAGAACCTCTTCAACTGCACAGAAACACAAAGGGCATCAGAAGGTCAGAACTGTGCTTTCTAAGGACAGCTAAACATCTAAGTGTGAACTGGATAGAGGCACCACTAGCATATTGGACGGTCAGTATCTACCTGTTTCCTTGCTGTGATATTCTACCACAAAGGCTGGAGGATACCTAAGTGGTGAATCCTACAGTTGTGCTAGATTGTGCCACAGCACCATAACAACATCCACTTCAAAGAGAGAAAAGCTGCATCATGCTGTTTGGAAAGCTTGTTCAATTTCTAGTTCATAGTTTCCATGCATTTTTCTTATTTTTTTCCTAGTAACTTCAATTTTTAAAATTTTTATTATTATTTTTATTTGTACCAGTTCATTTAACAATAAGTATGAAACTCTCAAATATACAAACCTGTATGTACTTCTTAATTTTCATTTTTAAAAATAGAAAAGGCTTCAATGGCCATCTTACTACAATGTACACATATAGCTTCAAATTATTTAGGAGACTAATAAAAGCATTTCAACTGGGCTGTAAAAGTGTCTGTGATACATAGATAGAGCTTGTTAGTACTTTATATCTGGCAAACTAACATCAGTCAGTAACTCCTTTCTTTGTGACTGCATTACAGATTAAATTATTAAAAAAAAAGAAGAAAGGTTAGGTTTGGAATTCTTGAGGGATACACATTTATATTCTTTAGCAGCATTGAAAAGATGCATATTTGTTCTTGTTGGAATTAGACTTAAACATAAGTGGACTGAGTAGCCCTCAGAAAAGAGGGCATGTCACTTCAGCACTTCATGAGAATAAATGCCAAAAAATACTGTAGAAAACAGAAGACAGGCAGAATATGTTTGATCCTCTCTGAAGATCTGAAAATCTGAGCACTGTAACAGTGCTCTAGCTTTGGCTGCAGTGCAGATGATTGTTAATTTCAGATAGTTCATACGTATTAGTAATTATGTCAGTCAGACAAATACTCCAGAATCCTTCTTAATTTATACTCTACTGTTCTGATTCCATAGACCATGGGCTATTAGTTCTTACTAATATTTTTCTTTCTTCTCTTTTCTGGTTTTAATTTTTTGTACTCCACTAGCATGATGTGAAAAATCAGGTCTTTGATATTTGGCATCTGGCATTTAAAAAAAAAAAAAGAAAAAAAAATAAAAAAAAATCAAGGTTACCTTGTCATTGATCAGATAGCTTTAATAAGTTAAAGGGGGGGAAAAAAAGCCCTACTTCTTGTGTTTCTAGCCTTCATCCAGTGCTATGAAACATTTCTGTATTCTTGCTTAAAATGTCTGGATATGTTCTCTTTATATGCTTCTGAGATAATAATTCTCTCTATAGAGGAATCACACAAAACCTCTCCTTTATTTTTTCGCTGTGAAGTCTGCAATCCTCATAGATTTTACAGGTTGTGCTTATTAGGAGGTATAGTCTGTCTGCATAAAAGCCCAGAGATTCTGTTTTGGTTTTCAACACATTTTCTTGGCACAATATCCCCTAAAGATGGGTTATGTGTCTTCTTGTGCTTACAAGCCAAAACTATTTCTAGTCTATCCACTTGGACGGCTTGCTCATGATCTGCTTTTTTCCTATGAGCAGATTTCCATAAACACTTTTCAATACAAAGGAAGAGAAGGAATAATGGTTTAATATGGATCAGCCCTCCTTTTCTGTGGAGATGAGTGAAATTCCTGTGTTTTAAAACCATTTTACATGTTGTTCTCAGTGTAATGCTCAGGTTCATAGACACAGAGGTACAAGGCAAGTTAATGAATACTAAGGAGAAGTAGAACTCTTTTTAAAATATATCTAGGCAGCCAGAGCAGGCAGGTCCTTTTATGCCTTCCCAGTATGTAAAAAGGATTGTGTGTTCTTAAGCAAATAAAAATGATGCCAGAACAAAAGGGTCCTGAAAGAGAAGTCAGATCCAGTTGGAAGTTTGTTCTTAGCAAATTAAAAGTGAAGCAAAGAGTTGGGAAGGTGTAAATTGGATTATACTCAGGGTGTGTACTTTGATGGGCAACATTGGTGGACTATTCTCTCAGCCTTTGCCCTCTCATGGCCTCTCATTATGAGAGACATACTGCATGAAATACTATTGGTTGGGGAAAAAAATATGAATCTGATGGTCCTGTTTCAGCAACAGGAGATTGTGGACATGGTGATGTGTTGGGCAGAGTAAAATAAGGTCTCAGTAGTAGCACATGTGTGTTTTATGACAAAGAATACAGCTGAATATGGTGTTATGATACCATGATCAATAAACAAGAAATTTGTTGTTAAGAAACCACTTACCAGAACCTAAACAGCATTCTGTAAATTTCTTTTTAATTGTAAATTAAATTCTGTAAAATGGAAAATCATTGACCACACCAGCTTGACTTTTTCTGAGCTTTATGGGGTTACAAGCATGGAAACTTTCATGCGTTGAGTATGCAATGGGAGAACTTTCTTATTGTTCCTGGAACACAGCAGAAAAGCATGCTGAGAACTGGAAGAACAACTTAGCAATAAAAAAGGTGAATACAACAAATAGTTCCCAGGGTATGAGCTTTCAGGCAAGGCAAGTTAATTCCTCATCTGATCTGTCCTTCAGGTAATGGGTGAACCTCTAAATAACCAGAGTTTGGTTAAGAATTCAAAAACTGGAATCTCTCTGCAGTTCATATGACTCTGTACTTTATCTCCAAAACACCTAACCTCACAAAACTTGGGTAGCAGAGCCTTCATTAGTATATTGTATTCAATTCTTGCATGAAACTGGAAGGACAATTACCACAAAAAAATTATCACCATCTGCTGCAGTCTCCAGGTTGTCTTCAAACATTTCCTCTAGCATGATGAGCTTGGTCATGATTATGTTTGCTCAAGAGGTTCAGTCAGACTCCATTCCAGCATGGAAGTCTAGTTTGAAGCAGATATTTCATTTAGACATGATCCTGGAATCCAATCAGAAATTGTGGCAGAAACTGTTTATGAGTTAGCAGGCTGGAAAAGCTTGACATTTGTCTGGGCATGTCTAAGTGGCACGCTTGCTGTAGATAACCTAAGATGCCACTAACTTGGACAGAAAACACAAGATTAGTATTTTCCTTTGTATAAACTGTTCCTGAGATTTTTCCCCGAAGTATTTGAACATGCTTTTCATCAATATAGGTTGGCATGACTTTTCTCTTTAAGAGAGGGAGTCAGGATGGAGTTGATATTTTCATTTGTAAAAATAAATACCCCAGTTAGTGAAAAATTTGGAAAAATTCACTCAATAATAGTATTTAGAATTTCCTTTTGCTTTGACTTCCTCCTCTAGATTCCAGTGTTGTGGAGGAATATTTGCTGTATGAGCAGTACAGGTTTATGTAAATTAAAGCTTATCATGCTAATCCAGCCTGTCAGCAGAGCATGGTACCCCCTGATGAGAACAAAACTCATCTTTAACTAGGGGGAAGAGGTCAACCCCCGCCTCCCTGTAACTTCCCTTCAGGTAGTAGTAGAGAGCAATAAGGTCCCCCCTGAGCCTCCTCAGTTCAGTTCAGTACACAAAGCAGGTCAAACATAAGCTGCCTACCCGCTCCATTATCCCTTATCAAACACAGTGATGATGCTTTTCTGGGCAGAATATAGTGTCTAACTTGTCTTCCTTATGTGAAGCATACTTGGGCCCGTGCTGAGGATTAATGCAGTGCTAAATTGGTTCCCTCATCATAGACTAGCCTTTTTACAGGGATATACCCAAACATTTAGAACAGGAAGTGAATTTAGGCTTTAATACAGGAAATTATTTTTTACCTACAAAGGCAAAAGTCAGTGTGACTTGAATTACATTTACATCCATTCTTAATCATGCTTCAATCACTGATTGCCTTTAATTCTTTAATTTTACCAGATGTATCATGTGCAATTTTATCAGATAAATCCCACGAAGATATGGACAATGTGCTTTGTCTATATTTTGCCATGACTGCTTTGTAGGGTTTGGAAACGTGCTATTGACCCACTTCTATGGAACACAAAACTGGATAAGAAGGAAGAGACTTCTCCCTTTTTGTCCCAGAAATTTAGAGAGGAATTAACTGTCCTGTATTTTGCCACTTTGAATAAAAGTGCAGAGTTTATATAGATGATCACATATACATATATGTGTATATGAAACATGTATGTATAAAATATATGTTATGTATATAGATAAATATGTGTGCATATTTTTGTTTTTTAGCAGTAGTGACTCACAACAACTGGAAACTTGGCACCTTTCCTTATCCTAGGTCTGGCATTGTGCCCACTCTGTATATAGAAGGAGTGAAAAGCTTTTCAATTTCTCCAGTCCAACTCATTATGCAGTGGTGCATAAGTTGCCACATGTGTGCTATTAGGAAGTCTCAGCACAGATGGAAATAGACGTTGTCACAAAATATAGGCATTCATCACTGGTGATTCTGAGCTTCCCCACTTGGAGAATGATTAGCTGCCTTGAAGTTCATTTACAAACTGATCAAAGCCGTGAAATGGGGCTGACTGGCTAATGCCTGTTTATTCCCTTATGCCATTTGAAACAAATTGGAGGAAGACCTAAGAGTGAAAATTTTTGAATACCACAGGTAAGAGAGGCCTCCTACTCTGAGACTTGTAAATCCCCTTTTCATGAGAATAAAAGCCAACTTCTTACAATTACAATTTAGATTTGCATTGTGTATGGATTCAGCATAGCAAAAAAACCCTGGGTTAAATAATACATTATCAGGCACTACTCAGAGCACCCACCAACTGTAAGAAACATGTGGGAAAACCTTAGAAGTTTATTATTTCTCATGATACATAGAATAGTACAAATGGCTGGACTGGTTCTTTGTGTCTTTTTCATCTGGAGAGTGCTAAAGCCTTACAACTTCCCTTGAGTTCACTAAGGTGCTAATGGAATATAGACAGGGTTGAAATACCTAGTTTGAATTTAGGAGGTGTAAGACTTTATGTCTGGAGAAACAGTCAATGGAGAAGCAAAAACCTTCACAAAAAAGTGAAGTTGCAGTGTCACTTAGAGTACTAACTGACAATTTCTCTGCTAGCAACAAGAAGATTTATTCCAGGTGAAGCCAGCTCCTCAAATATAAGTTAAATTTCAATTTTTTTTCTAGCTCTATTTTGATTTTGGTTGTTCTTAGAATCAAAGAAAGTGGGAGATAATTTTACAATAATCTTAATAAGTGATTGGAACCAGGGTTTTGGTGTTGGATATATCTCCACTGGAAACATCCATAAAAACAGATCTCTTGTGATGTTTTATATAGAATTAATTTTAGAAGGCATAGACTGCACAGTATGCATTACAATGAAGTCCAAATCCTGAGGGTAGACAATCTGTACAATGCAATCAAATAATTGTTGTGATTAAAGACAGAATACACAGAGCAGCGATTCCAGAAACCTTTTTATACTGAGAAGATATCAGTGCTTTTCCCTATGTGATAGTGCTGTGACACAGCAATGTAACACCTGCCTGCATGTCACCCAAATGGATGCAGACTCCAGTCTTTCCAGTTCTGCTTAAAACACTGTCTGCCCAAATGGATTCTGTGGCTCATCTTGAAACCTTGGAAAAGATTGGTTCAAATGCTCCCTTTTTTGTTAATAGGGATTCTTTTTCATGGCTGTGTCTATGGCCCTTAATTCCAGCTGGAGTCTGAGATGGAAGTACTGTGTTAATGCTCCACAGAACAGGCTGGGGTTTTCTAGCCCAGCAAGATGCTGGAAGTCCTGGAAATCTTGCAAAAGAGCCTGCATGTATCTGCCAGCTCAGTTGTTTAGTTGTCTACTGCTGTGGAGGACAGGCTTTGATGGTCTGCATGCCCCCTACCAGCTCTGTGTTCACACATTAATGTTGTCGCTTGTGATCTGCAGAGACAGACAGACAACTTTTTTAGCTACTTTATTTTTACACTATCCTCACCACATAGGTTTAGGTCAGGCGGGTTCCAGTATATCTTGAGAATGTTATGGCACAACACAGGCCAAGGCTGGGAGCAGATTATCACTTGGAGGGGAAACAGTAGCTGTGAATTATTCTTTCTTACAGTAAAATAATTTTAGCCTTTACTAACCATTTTTTTTTTCTGGATAGTTTTTTCTTGTGCCAGATCCTTTATGCTGGTCAATGTACTGAGGAGGCAGAACTCTTCCGTGCCTGGAAGTCCTCTTACACTTGTAAGAAGAGGACTAATGCTAACTCTGCATTGCGAGTTCAAGGAAATTGAAGTGCTTTATTTATCCCCAGAGTTTTGAACAATTGCCTAGGTTGATACACTGGCTTGTGATATTAATTTGGTACACAAAATGCTACTCATATTTCTCTATGCTAACATTTTTTGCACCTTTTATCCAGCAAGTATCAGGCTGCTTCTGTCTGTAAGGTGAAAAGAGTTTACTGATTGATCAGAAAACGAGCGTTTTCATAGATGAGGCACTTCAGGACATGCTTTGGTGGGATAATGAGGTGGGGTGTGTTTGTTTTGGTGGGGGTTTTTTGTTGGTATTTTTTGGGGGGGGGGTGTTTTGCTTTGTTTTGTTTCTTATTGTTGATGGTTGGACACAGTGATCTTTGAGGTCTTTTCCAACTGTGACAATTCTGATTCTGTGATATTAATACCAATTATAACACAAATCTTCGGATTGTCTCAGCTATTGGAATAAGATGTTGTTTCATGTCTGGTTTCCATCTGGATCTGAAGGCAGAAATGCCATAATACCACAAGACAAGCCTCTTGCATGCTACTTCTGATCATGGACAGGAATCTGGCCTGCCCCCCAGAAGGGCCTAGATGTGTTACAGGATTAGCAGGCATCCCCCAGAGCTCTGGGAAGTAACACAGTGTCAGGCCATCAGCTCTAGTTTCTTGGTTACTGGGCACGCTTGAACTTTCCCATGCAAATAGATGCAGCACATGAGGGCTTTCAAAACACAGAACTGGGCCAACTTGCAGTAACTTCTGTGAGGAGTTCCTGACAAATATTGCCCCAAATGCTCAACAATGGTGTGTAGTTCTCAGCTGTTCTCAAATGTCTTGAGTCTTTTCAGCTCCCCCTTCACGTTGGTGTTAAAGTCACAGACAGGTATGTTATTATATGAAAGAAGACCTTTGCATAAAAGTAAAAATGGTGTTTCTGAAAACATGTGCAAATCAGTGTAAGTTTCATGGAGTGTGAAGATAAGAAGTAGGAATGTATCGTGACATTGGTTACATTTGTTAGTTTAAGAGCATTCTTTGGGCTTCTGTATACAGCAGGAAAATCTCTGTCTATCTTCCCTTACCCTGACAAAGTGCCCTCATT
Source organism: Ceyx melanurus (assembly GCA_024611195.1). Lineage (NCBI taxonomy): Eukaryota > Metazoa > Chordata > Aves > Coraciiformes > Alcedinidae > Ceyx > Ceyx melanurus. Next base: position 10,530 of record JANHGL010013038.1, on the reverse strand, counting down.
AAGGGATTAAAGATGTTATTGCAATACTATTCATAATGTATACACTTTGCAGCTCCTCACATCTGTTTTCTCCACTATTTATCTAATCATCAAGACCCTTATTCATATTTGACTTGGAGATAACAGGGTAAGATACCAAAGGATTCCTGGTTTGAGAGGAAATGACAGAGGGTTGGTGTAATGGACTAATTAAAGACTTCAAGGTCAGACTAGAGAAATCCAGAATTCTTTGGTGTGGAGGGACTCACAGGATACAGAGCACTACCCCATTTCTAGTGGCACAGGCACGATCAAAGCCTTGTTGCATCCCAGGGAACATGCCTCTGACAGATCGTCCAGCTTCTGCTAAGTTGCTGGTGTTCTCAGACACACATTAAGAGAAATTACAAGCTTTATTTTGCATGTGAGGAATTATGAGGAAGCCTGGCAGCTTGTGAGAACACAGAGCTTGCTCTCAGTAAGGCAAATATGAAAGTGAGTCAGACTTTGCTCGCTTCTTGCTGACCTGTCAGTTGTTTGACTGCCTTGGGTCAAAGACCTCTAAACATTGAGTAAAACACAGTATGAAGAAGAGATCTGCATTGTTTTCAGTATGTATTTTCAGATACAGCTTCCATATCACTTCTACTTCTAATATCTGGAGTAGAAGAATGTTCACATATGTGATTTGTGATAGAACTGGGCTCAGTGACCTAGATCCCTGTATGGTACTTAGGTTTCATTTCAAAAATTCCCAGAGAAAGAGAATGATAGAAAGTTGCACCACAGAACAATAAATATACCTTATAGGACAGAATTTCTAAATTATTTCATGTATCTGTTCACCCAGACACACGTATGTGCTGCACAAAATTGATAAAATCAATATAAATGATCGTCAAAACATGAATTTAGAAGTTGAAATTAAGGGATAAGATTTCCCTTCCTGAATACTTTTCAGGTGTTGCTTACTTTGTTGGGGTCAGTAGATAACAATGAAACTCTTCCACTGAAAATTCTGCAAGTAGTTCTATATGGCATCTAAATATCACTTGTGTAGCAAGAGTTACGTGAAGCACAAAGACAAATGTACAAGGTGAGAGTTAAACAAAAAGGATCTGTGTAATAAACAGTAGTTACAGTATGCTGGCTATTTTTGTGGCTAATGTAACAGGCAATTTGATCATCAAAAATAAAAGCTCTGAGCTGCTCAGAAGGAATTGCTATAGCAAACCCAAGAATCCTTGTGAACTGATAGTGGGACACTTAAAACAAGTGCAAGGGCATTTCAGCAGTCTAAATATTGCCCAGTGTTTTGTAGAGATCTTTATGGAAGAAAGTTTCAAAGAGACATCTGAAGAATTTTAAGGTCACATGCTCTGCTTCCTCATCTGGCTAATGTCACTAGCAAATCAATTCTAAACAAATGACTGTTTAATTGTGTATTTAAAGAATTGAGAATACTTGCCAAAATCAAAAACGTCTAAAGTTTAGAACAAGATGGAGCTTCAGCCTGCAAGAGCAGTTTATCCAGCCTGCAGGATACAGCAGCTTCTCTTTTTTTCATGGGCAACTCTCAGCTGCCGAGATAGTGCCAAGATGGACTAAATTAATTGTTTTGGCAGCCAAGTGTTTTCTTCTATTACAGACCAAAATAAAACCCCTTGAAAGTCATGTCCCATAGCAGGGTAAGTCCTACTATGAGACTGAGGATGCATATTGCATGACCAGAATGCTCACATGCTCTGCAGTGTTACTGACTGTGCTCATTTGGAGGATACCAGCCTCTGCTTGCTCAATGGACACAGCTGCAGTTACCCAACAGACCTTTCTATTAAGCTTTTCTGCTTGAAAGGTTCCCATCTCTGCTTTAAAACACTCAGAACATAAATCCTTTTTGGAGTTTTTGCAGGCTTCTGTCACTGTATCAACAGCTCAGTTTGGTTATAGATTTAGGGAAAACTGGTAACGTGATCACAGACTCCTCTGACTTGGAAATACAGTAGAAAACAACTGGAACTGGCTACACCCTAAAGCTTCAATTGAAAATCCCTTTTCAGTTTACTTTAAATTTCTTTCTTCTTTCAACTTGTCCTCACACTAGCCCCTTTATTTATAGTGGTCTGAATTAAACATCTCTATCTGAACTCTGCTGAACTAACAAAAGTTTGATAATACAGTTGAGAGCAGATATTCAGGCACAAACTTATTTTCTGATCTGGGCACTACGAAGTGTTTGTCTGCTGCTGTTTTCTGTCAGAAGGTGGACTGGTGTAGTGGCATGCTGAAAATTACCTTAAGGTCAAGGTATGGAATGAGTTTATTTTAGACAGGACTGGCTATTGTCCTAAACTAGAACCTCTGAATTTCAGGGAGATGTACAAGATACCAAGGGCTTGAACCCAGAGGTGGGCTGGCAAACAGTCCCACTAAAGTGGGCATTGTAGCTGTTTATCTACTGAAAATCTCCTATATGCTTCCTGTCATACATGCACATGACTTCTGGAGATGATTTACTTATGATGTCCATGTGGAAGGATGTGTTACGCTAACTCTAGTTTGATTTTTATTGTCAAAACTGGGATTTGCTCAGTTTTCAATGTGCCAATGGCAGGGGCAGTGGTTCAAAAGACCTGAATTCTGCACCTGCTTTTTTCCTGTTTTCCTAGGTGATAAGAAAGTCAGTTTAGTTATTTCTTCTTTGTCTCTTTCCACATTGCTGAAATTGGATCTCTTTTGTAAAACACTTTAAAATATATGAATGAAAAATATTAGATACTGGTTCACATTAGTGAGAGTATGAAGTATTATATTATTAGGAAAGACAGTGACTTTTGTGTAGTCTTCTGTATCTGGACTGAAGATTAGAACCTGATCAGAGATGTGATTAGTTAGGTATTCACAACCTGGCTAAGTCTCTGTCCATCATGCCCTGACAGATCCAAAGTATCCCTAAAGGGCAGCAGGCAGCTTCCTTAAGTTCTGTTACTATCTAGTGATCCGTGGAGGGACAGTGGCCCGTGAGAATGGCCACAATAAGCAGCACACTCCACTGCCTGTCACAGTCACATGTTAATCAGGGTACAGTCATTTGTGAGATCATTAATAAATACAAATCACTCTCTAGGGGACCGCAATACATTATTTTACCTCTCAACAATAACAGACCTTATTATCTTGCAGGGAGATGTTTCTGTCAGGGCAATCAAGGATGGCCACTTTTAATGAAGACAAATGATCTCCTTCAAAGGGGCAGCGAGCCTTCATTTGGCTTATTGGCTCACTAGGACGAAGCATGGATTTAATCAGAGCTCCAGCTTCTGACACGCATGGGCCTTGAAGTCAGGTAATTGGAGGCAGGTGCTAAGTACAATTTAAATGAAATGTCTAGTTAATAAGGACCGTTTGAAACAAGCTATTTATACCCCTCCCCCAAGCCCTCGCCTCTCAGGGCTGTGAAGGCAGCTAGCTGTGCTCAGGAACAAAATGACTTAATTTCTCAGCATCACCTTTTTCACATCCAACACTGCGCTGCTACTTTTAGCTTGCCAGATGTCCCAATTAGCGTGATCCTCTTTCAGATAAGATGGGCAACTGAGGGACTGTCAGAGCTCAGTTTACTTTGGTTTGTGAGGGGAGAGGCAGCTAATCTAAAATCTGTACAGAAATGTGGTTTGTAAGATTCTTGCTTTTAAGCATCTGAAAGTCCAGGGAGGGAATGAGAAGGAACAAAGTAGCAACGTTTCCCTAAAATGTGTATCCTTGTTCACCTCTAAATCATGGATCTGCATGAGGGGATTTGACTTTCCAGGCTGTATTGTGCAGGTCATTTTAGATGTTCACAACTGCTCGTTCAAGTTGGAGTATGTATGACTTACAAGTCCTTTCATAATCCAAATTGTGGAGCCTTCTGAAGAGCACCATGGGCCCTTTCTTACTGCTAACCTGTTATGCTTTATCCCAAGAACATCATCACAGTTCATATTTATTTATTTTTTCTTTTTGATGATGGGACAGGAAGGAGAGAAGATCCTCTGAACTTGTGGTTAACAACAAGAAACTTCCTACACCCCATGACCTATGTGCAGTTCTTTTTGGAATTGTGTAGGAACTGTCAGCATCACTAATTATTGTGCTTTAAGGGAAAGTCCTACAACATTTGTTGTGGCAAATTTCCTACTAGTTACAAAACAATGAATGGGTAAAAAGTTCAGATGGCCTTTCAAGTTTATAGCAACATTTTAGTAATGGATGTGGTGGCAACACAGGTGGCTACAAAAGAGCTGGCAGCTGCTAGAATTGCTACGTCTAGCTGAGTTATGTACCAGAAGCAGTGAACATTCAAGAGCACAGGCTGCACCACAAACAGAGCAAGGCTGGCTGGTGTATGAGCAAAAGCAATGTGTCAGCTGTGATCATGTCTATCTTTAGTGGAGGAGAAAAGCAGCCTTCTGTAGGTGTCAGAGGTTTGTGTTTCTAATCCCATAGTTACTTGCTATTTGTGTTTTGTTTTGTTTTGTTTTTTAAAGGGGTTTGTCATGGACATGCATGAGGATGAGTGCTGATGGGAGGGAGAAAAGAAGGGTAATTTGATTCTGTACCAGAAGGGGGGGGTTACACCGTCCACCTTGCCATTTGGATGTTGGTTGTTTCTGTGCACGTCAAAGCAAGATGTGTATGGCAGGAAGAGACATTTATTCTGTCAAAAAATGTTGCATTGGAAACATTGTGGTACTGTATTTAGTCACTGTCCCAGCTGAGGAAATCATGAAGTTCCCAGAAGAATAGAAGAAGTTTGTGATAATTGTACAGATCACTGTTGTTGCTATAAGGAAAACGGTGCAGAAAAGCCCAGACTGGGATTGTAGTTCCTCTCTCCACCTTGTGAAGTGGAATTGGGGACCATAAAATAATGGATCAATGAATAGTTTGTGTTTGTTCTGTCTGCAGTCATGAACTATTTTTAAAAGATGTACAGAACTCCTAGAGACAAATCACACCTTAAAAATGAGGATATTCCAGTTCTAGATTGGAAGCTATTTTAGTAGGCAGGAGGAAAAGGCAACACTGATAGCTGCAGTGGGCAGGAGACAAGTTTAGATTTACCTTCTAAGTCACAGGAATAATACATAAGACTCACTCCTGAGCTGAATCACCCTGTGACTGTTGTCAGCTTGTCAGGGCACCAAAGAGCAAGACCAAACTCTTTTCTTCTGCCTGCCTTTGGTTGCTGTATATGCTGTACTGAGCAATGTGCACTCTATTCCCTGCTGCACAGGACAAACAGACTTTGATATTCTTATGGACAAGCATCTCTTCATTACAATGCCATTTGTGAGAGATGGTGTGATAGAAACCAACTGCCATGCTTCCCTAGGAGCATGGTTGCAGAAATAAGGCACTAGGCCAAAGGTTTGTTTATACTGATCAGGATTCACTTTCCCAGCTCTGGGAGTTGCTCACCACATGGCCAAGTCTCAGTACATATTTCAGTGTCTGTAAACCACCCAGAATAATGCTACCAGCCTCTCCGAAGTGAATTATTTGAAGCCATCCATGAAAGGTGCTATGCAAGCCCAAGCTGCCATAGTAAAGCCAGCCCAAACAATACCTCATGGAATGTGTTCCTTTCATGTTTGTTCTGGGGCCATGGGGAACAATGTCCTTCAGGACAATAGATGTCTGCGATTCATGGTGAATTTCCTTCCCTACTCATTAAAATCCATTCATTTCCAGTTCAGCTCTTTATTCTTCAACTTACATCTTGGATATTTGTCAATCTCTATTCATTTTACTTAGTCTGTGCATCTAATCTCTTTGAGACTAAACATTTCCTCTGATAGCAGAGCCTTAAGAGTGCTATTCTGCCAATTGGGATGCATTGAGGAAAGCCTCTTGGAAAACTGGCTCATTCTTGGGGAACACATATTTGAGTAGTGAAACCTCATTCATTTGTTCTGTGCAAGACATCACAATGCTCAGTAATCAGTAAAACTCAGAAGAGAATAACTGCCTTGAAAACCAAGATACTTCCTGGCATGTGCTTTTCAAAATTGGATATGTAAAGCTGGCTGACTTCAGTGTCCAGATTAGTCATGACTCCCTTCATCTGAGAGTCTGCAGCCTTAACAGAAATTTCTTTCTTTTGCATGTTATTGTATCTCCTCTCTGCTCTGCCAGGTGTTTCAGGCACAAGACAGCAGAAGAACTGTAATGGTAGTGTTCTCTAGTTGTAAGTGGAGTGACTTTTCAGATTAAGCTTTCCAACAGCAGTGAAGTCATAGTACCTTTGGCTCAGTAGCTATTCAGCAGCTTCACCCACTGACACGAGGAAAGGGTCTCCCCTCGGCTGATTACTTTGCTGGTTTACCCTGCTCTCTATCAAAGATAAACACACTGCACGTGATTGGCACTCAAGCAGAGGCCCCGACTCCAGAGATCCTCGAGAGCATGGTGACATCTGGTGGGAGCTGGAAGGATCACAATCCAGTTATGCTCTTTATCCCAACAAATTTATAAAAACAAATTTTAAAAATATTCCTTCAAAAACAAGCCACAACATTTTTTAGTTTATTTTATGCTCAGAGTCACAAGAGTACAGAATCAAAACATGATGCCATAATGTCGCATACAAAACACTGTATAGTTTAGAGTTTAATGGGCTTGAAATACTGACATGAGAGATGAAATATGAGGAACTTGGCACTGGAGTTTTGCAGGCATGTAAATTATATTTTTTTATCAGCCTTCTCAGAATAGCAGTATAAAAAGCAAATGATGCATGTCGCGGGCCCCTGTGGTATAACCAATCTCCCTCGTGTTTGATCTTCGCACAAAGAACATGTGTGCCTGAGCCTGCAAAGTATTCTTGTGGGCATGTTCAGCAACCCACTTGTGAGCAGTGTGTCCCCCGACTCACACTGTGTGGGACTCACAATGGGCACAAAGTTTCAGTGAAAGGAAATGTAGTGAAGTCAATTTTTAGGCTAATTTTGGTAAGAAAAAGGAAATGGGTTGCTTGAAGCTCAAATGAATTATTCTATTTGATCTGCATGCAGATTCAAGTAAATAAGATTCTCCAACTTTTTTAACATCTTTTAAATCCTATAATAAAAAGCACTTTTGCCCTTGCTGTCATTTTTGCAAGTGCACTTTTTGGATCTCTCTGTGTAAAACATTTATGCAGCTTCACAAGATAGAGCAAATAAAAACTAACACAATTTTCTCCCAGTGTCTTTTAGATATTGGAGCAATAAGTTACCTGAAAGACAGAGGATTCCCTGCATGTGCCAATGGTTTTGTGAGGCCTTTGTTATAGGGGGAAGATTCTGAAATGTTACCAATCAGTGTCCTTTTCTCTTTCATCCCTTTTTAGGGATTGTAATGGGAAAGAATAGATATAGAAGGAGAAAATCAGTAAAATAATGTTCAGAGTTTCAGCAGTTGTGAAGGCTATACTACAGATTCATCTACTACTGAGAATCCAGAATGTGGATACACAGCTCTTCCTGAAATTCAAATCCCCTTGAAGAATGCTGAACTGTAACCTTGAAGTCACTGCTAAGTTTAGATAATCACAGCCTGTTGATGCAACCTATTTATCTTTTTATCCTTCAGTAATAAAGAGTTATGTTAGAAGACAAAGCAGGGTGGATTTTCAGGGTGAAATCCTTCAAGTCAAAAGCAGATATCCTCTTAGCTTCTTAGAAGAAAGATTTTCTCTCTAAGGATTCAGGTTGCCTGTCTTGAGCTCCTCAGACCTTTGCCTGCCTCCCCAGGCCAGATCGTCTCTGCAGTGATGTGAAGTGTCACTGCTGGTAACCTTATTAGCAGAGTTAATTGTCCAAAGACCTTCATATGGGAGGCTGCTTGTCATTGTATGAGCTCTTGTCCTGTTGTTTACAACAACACTAGGTGACAATTCACTCCAGTGAACTCATTGCACCTATCCTCACAGGGTGATTTTCCCCTCTGACAGAGCATTGTTGCCATCCCTCCTGGTAGTACTCTGCTCATCCTAGTCTCATGTCCATGCAAACACAAAACTACACAGAAACAGGCCCTTGCTGAAAGCTCATCTAATTAGTGGGAATTTACATGGAGCACAGGGTGTGAGTGTAAAACTACTTAGACCTTAGGCCTTTAATGTAGTAGACTATATGAAGTCTTTGGAGTTTAGTGTTGAGTAAGCTCATTATTTTAACTTCCCTGACCAGCAGTGCAGCAGGAAACAGTTCTGCTGATACTGAGGTGTTCATGGCACTGTTATGACACAGTGATAAGCTGTTAAATCCATATACTGGAAAAAAAGACATGTTCACCACCATGCTACACAGCATCTTCTGGGGCCAAAAGAGTCTGACACACAAAGCACAGCCAGGAATGAAGGCAAAATCCCCACTGACAAAATCTCTAGGAGCTGTAAAGGGGCATTTAGTTGAATATTTTTAATTCTGTTCTGTAGCATAGTCTCTAGAGAGGAGAGTTAGATCCCTGCATACTTGTGCTCTCACACACAAGCATACTCCCCACTTAGGATGAGGAGTGAATGGATGTGTTACTTTAGTGTAGATTATTCTGTGATTTGGCAGAGGGTGAGAACAAAGAAATGAAGACATTACTCCAGGGAGTTAAAGAAAGGTGAGAATTCTCCTTCCCTGCCCTATATCCTGGATTATCTATTGGCAGCCTTCATCCATCATCATCCTTTTCCTGTGGCATTGTAGGCTGATGAATACATCCATACTAACATGAAGGAGGAGAAGAAATTGTCACCTCTGGAGAGAACAAATGCAGGGAGGGAGCACAGTTAATTGCTAGGTTGTGTAATGAGCTGGGGCACTGGACAGCTACTGTATAGTGCCCATTGTGTCTGTCACCTGGTTAAGGCTGTACTTACTTTCAGGCATTTTAGCTGGTCTGGTTCTTGTTTTTGAATGCTTTAATGAGCAAGTTAAATAGCTGTAAATTTCAGAGCAGGATCTAAAAATGCTCCCTGTCCTCAGGCATGCATGTGTGTCTGGTGCTGTGCATAAGGGACAATGAATTCCTATCAGCCAGCTAATTGCTATGGGAGAGAGCTGTATACAAAAGTCACTTTCACAAAGAAAGACACCAAAGAGTGAAGACTAGATAAAAAGTAGAGCTAGTGACTGTCAGATCTTACAGATTGACATCCAAGAGATACTTCAGACTCTGCATCTTCCCTTAAACTCCCAGATTGGCTTCTCAGGCCTTTGTCAGTGTGTAGGTGTTATTAAACCAGCAATCCTCTTACGCTAGTAGGCAACAAAAAAATATCTCCTAATTTCAGTAGACATGCATCGGAAAGATGGAATCTCATCCTCTATCTGAATCTGTATTGACACATTGAGGCAACTGACTTGATTAAGAAACTGGAATGTTTTTCATATAAGGAGAAGCTGAGAGAGCTGTGGCTGTTTAGAATAGAGAAGGGAATGCTCAGGGGGGATCTTGCCAATAGATACAGATTCCTAGAAGGGAGGAAGTAAAGGCCTAAAATAGGTAGAAACAGACTCCTCTTAGTGGTATCCAGTGGCAGGACAAGATGCAATGAGCACAAATTGAAATACAGGAAATTCCATTTAAACATCAGAGTAAAACTTCTTTATGCTAGGAATGTCAAATATCAGAATAAGTGAATAGATTGTTTAGACAGATCATGGAGTCTTTATCCTTGGAGGTACTAAAAACCTAGCTGAACACAGTCCTGAGCTCTAGATGACACTGCTTGGAGTTGGGGGATTTAGATTTGATGCTCTCCAGAGGTGCCTTCCAATCTTAACTAATCTGTGGTTTTGTTGTTCAGAATTAATTGTTCCATGCTTTTGGGCCTGGAGAAGCATGAATGAAGTATGAGGTGCTGTTATTCCTGGCGTGCATTAATTAATTGACCAAGAAAAGAAAAATTTTACCAGTATGTCACTATAGATCAAATAAGATAGATCAGATAAGCAGTCTGCTTATACTGCAAGGACAAACTCTCTTTTCAGTGTAGAGGCCTCAGCTTGCACCTATTTTCTGTAGCATTACAATAATATTAAAGTATCTTTGTAAGCAGGGCAGACAATCTTCATGTTAAGCCCAGCTTTGTGATTTAACAACCATGAGAAGTAACATTGTCCTTCACTGGTAACTGAGTGTTTTTCACCTGGAAGTGTTGTTCCATTGTAATTCCTGCGTCCTGATTTGACTGAGAACAGAACTTCAGCTGCTCACAGTGTTTCATAAAGCCAGTCCTTGTAAAACTCCAGAAACATTTTTCATTGCTCATAATTCTCAGTAAATTGAGAGCATCATTCCAAAAGCATTCCCTTCTTTAAAGCCAAGAGCAAATTTATTAATGAACTAGTCTCTCATCAGGTTTGCAGATCCAGCCCCATGTGTGGACGCCCTTTGCTGGGGTTGTTGGAGCACTGTGACTTCAGTGTGTGCAGGGCCAGCCGCAGTGGGGCTGTTCCATGCCAGCAGCTCCTGCTTGGCCGGGCAGGCGCTTGCCGGGCTGGAGGGAGAGTTACCGCATCCTGACCA
>JANHGL010013036.1:10745-34925 GCA_024611195.1 Ceyx melanurus | reverse complement strand
CGCAAACCACGTTCTGCCGCCCGCCCTCCAAACTCCCCTCCGGAGGCGGCCATTGGCGCCCGCCCCCAGTAACGACTCTCCCGGCAGCCCCCGCAGCGGCCACGGCGCCGCTCCCGTGCCCGGGGCTGCTGGGAGATGTAGTGGCGGGAGGCGGGAAGCGGCCGGCGGGGAGCGAGCGGTCCCGCCGGGGGCTCTGAGGCTGAGGGCGGGTGTAGGCGCAGCCATGGCGGGCGCCGCCGCCAGTACCCTCCTCGTAGCCTCCCCGCAGACTGCTCGGCAGCACCGGGGGCGGCTCCGCGAAGGCTGCGTGAGGTGTTGGGGCCTTTGGTGACACAAAATGGCACCTGCCTCTCTTGAGCCGGAGCTAGCGGCAGCCTCGACTCAGGATTTCCCTGCGTCTGTGGTGGCCTTTGAGCAGTGGCGCCTGAGAAGGCGGTTGGCATCTGTTGCGTAACATGGGGCCCAAAATGATTTATCTTTACCCTAGAACTTAGGTGTGTCCCTGGGAGGGCATTGCCATGAAAGAGAAAAGCATCCGGATGCTGACACGGGATCAGGTTCCCACCCCACAATTTCATGGTGCTAGGGATCAACATACTACAGATATTACAGCCAGAGCTGCTCTGCCATGTTATTCCACCTCTTTTTCCACACCTATGATGTTTAAGGCTTAATTCACCCGCAAGTCCTGGCTTGAGCCACATTCCCGGCAGCCTTTTCTTTGGTGGTCCCTCCTCCTTGAGGAGAATCTTCTCCTAAAGACTGGAGATCCCAATGCCAATCCATATTTACTACATGTTGTAATTCTGTCAGTCTCCCAGGCATCACCTCCTCTATTTTTGGCTGTATCTCAACAGACAATTTTGGAAGAACAGATTCTCAGCTCTTCTTACCTCTTTAAATCTTAAAAGTCAACTCCTATTGCCAGTCCTATTGCTAAAATGCTTGTCTGTCTCTCAGTCAATCCCCATTGACTTCAGAAATCTAAGGAAGGATTTTACAGAGTGGAGGTTGCCCAGATACTTCCATGTTCAGATGGAATTTGCTGGGTTGCAGTTTGTGCCTGTTGCCCCTTGTGCTGTCACTGGGCACCACTGACAAGAGCCTGGCCCCATCCTTTGACCCACACCCTTTAGATATCAATAAGCATTGATAAAATCCTCTCTCAGTCTTCTCTGAGAGGCTGGTGGCAGATCCCTTCCCAGTACAGCAAAGCCAGAGAACCTGTTAAGCATCAGGGATGTAAAAACAGAGAATGCACTGTGAATGGCCCACAGGATCTGCTTCTTCATTCCTTCTGTTAGGTCAGGAAAACAGAAGCAGTAGTAGTTTATGATTTTTGGGATCATAAAGCACATGGGAACACAGTTTGCCAGCCTGACTTACACAGATCAGGACTGCAATAGAAGAGATCCTGCTGCTGCAGGGTCCTGAACAAGAGCTAGTGGGGAGGAGAAGAGGTTTAGCAGCAACAGCTTTTCTGGCGCCAGCCCTCTGTGAGTTCTTTTCCTTGGCACTTGGAAGGTGCTGGTCTGAATGATGCCAGCCTTTAAGTAAGTTACCCACTGTACCTTACTAAGAGGTTACTGTAAAGTGCAAAGCTCCTCTAACAAGGAATTATGGGAGTACCTTGGCAACAGGCAGAATTCTTTCCAAACCCATACAAATAATGGATGACTTACCTACTCTTCCAACATCTTGCTGAAATATTGAGGTCTTTCTCCACAATTTGCTAATGTTTGCTGTCCACCTCCTCATCGGTTCTGTTTCTGTTGTATGTCACTTCCCCATCATTGTTTCTGTGTGTGATGAAACATGAATGAAATCTGTGTAGGAGGCAAAGTGCTCAAGAACAATTCACCCAGAAGCTTGCTTATTTATGTTTTATTTGTTTTGGTTTTTTTTTAAGAGAAATTGACCTGGGTTTCTTCATCTGCCAAATATTTATCCTTCCTTCACAACATTCATGTGACCCACTGGCTTTTATTTCATGTACTTTCCTGTAAACCTCCTTCATGTTTGTCAAACTTGCTTTGCCCTGTGGAAAACTAGCTGTAAAGTTTCAAACTAGCTCATCATTTTAACTTTTCCTCTGAAGCATTTAACACCTTCCCTAGCAAAGTTTATAATACTGAACATTACTTCCTGATGGCCCTATAATAAAACAAAACACAACAAAAAAAGCAGCTAAAAGCTTTCCAAGTGCCATAATTCAGATACAGTGGCTGTTTGATGGTCATTGGATGTTGCTGGAAATTTCAGATGCCTATTTTCTAACAGCATACACTGGACAGAGCCACAGAAAGCCAGAAATTAATCACATTTCATGCAAAAGCAGAATATTTCAGAGGGTGGTCATGCACCAGAACAGGCTTTCTAGAGAGATGGTTGATGCTCGAAGCCTGTCAGTGTTTAAGAGATATTTGGATGATGCCCTTAACAATGTGCTTTACCTTTTGGTCAGCCCTGGTCAGGCAGTCCCTTCCATCTGAAATAGTCTGGTCTAGTCTAGTCTATGTTGAAAGCCAGGGAATGAAGAATTATGTTGGAAAGTTACATTAATTGTCCATAAAATGTCTAAACCTGGGGGCCATTGAACCTCTCTGGGCAGCCTCTTCCAAGCTCTGCCACCCTCAAAGAAGGTTTTCCTCATGTGCAGATGGAACTTCCTGAATCCATTTTGTGCTTTGTTCTGTCACTGAGTGTCACTGAAAAGAGTCTGGCCCCATTCTCTTGACACCTGCCCTTTAGATATTGATAATCATTGATCAGATCCCCTCTTAAGTTTTCTCCAGGCTGAAGAGCCCCTTTCCCTGTCAGAGCAAGATACATTTGTACCAGTGTAGAGGAATTTCCTCTGTGTGTAATTTTAATATTATGGCTAAATCTCCTATGACTGTGAAATCTTAAGTGACAAACCTACGCAGTGAAGGGCATGTGGTTCCTTGAGCTGTTGAACCAGCCATTGTTTGTCCTGAATAGCTGAGTTGAGCTGTCTGGTTTTCAGGTCTGATGCCCAGAATATCCTTCCAGTGGAACCATGACTTGTCTGTACATCCCCAGCATCTTGTCTCTGGTCTCCCTTTGTAGAAAGTCCCTGAACCAAATTCCCACTTTCATTTGTTTTCTCCTTTTTCTGCTTCATCAATGTATCATGTGAATATCATCTCGTGTGTTCTGCCACCTCCTGCACTGATGTCATGATGCATTCCTTCATTTGTTTAGGACCTGTAGCAACCACAGTAAATTGTACACACCAAGATATTTAATACGTAACAAAACGACACCTTAATTTGATTTATTACCAGGAAAAATGGGACAAATGCAATAAGGAAGTCCTGGGCTTTTGTATTGTGCAATGAAACGTGTGTAATGGAGCAGGCAAGACTGTCACCCTGCTGTGTTCATCTTTACCCAACCCCACTGCAGTTCCAGGTGCTGGTGACTGTCTCTGGAGATGAATGGAAGATACCAGAGATGGGAAGGCTCAGCAGTGAAATATGAACTGGAGCTTAGTATGGGCAGAAGGCAGAGTGCCATCAGCAGTCAATAGGTTTATTTACCTCATATAGGTCAATGTAGTTTAGTAATAAAGCATATAAAATGACCTTCTGCAGGTACACCTGTAAAATAACTCCATTCTGTTGTTAAAAGGAGTGAAGGGTTCTTTTTTTATGACACTGTTCCTCTAATCCTAAACTTCAGATCTACTGGAGTTGTACAACTTAGCTGCGTGAGGAAGGGAAGATTTTCTTCCCTTACAGGTCAGCTTTCTGTCACTGCTTGAAGTCAAATGTTAAATTTTAATTTAAACACATGTTGTTTTCTTTTACATCTATTTTCCTTGCTAGCCACAAAGTCACACATGTCCTATGCTCCTTATTATTGTAATCCTTGAACTACTCATGTCTTTGCTGTACAGTCTCGTTCTTTGTTCACTGACTGTGGAAAAGCAGAAACATCCTCCAGTGCTACCTGGAGAGGGTGCTGTCAGTCCCCGGCCACACCAGCAGGGAGGAGACAACCAGGGTGTGAACTAAGTAGCCTGTGCTAGGCTCGGAAGGGTGGCCCGAAGGTGTTGCAGGGTCCTACCTTGGTGGGGAGGAGCTGGAAGAGTGACACTGGGGAACAGAACTGGTTCAGGAGGGAGGATGAGGGTGTTGTGGTGGTGATGCTGGGGAGATGCAGCACCCGTGAGCTGTGCTGCCCGTGGAACAAAGTGTAACACAGGAGCTCTGATTGCCATTCAGAGAAAGGGATGAGAAGAAAACGAAGGTGGCAGAGAATCGTTCTGTTTCCCTTTGTGATGAAGTGGGATTGCAATGAAGGGCGCAAGATCACATTTAGGGCCAAAATAGCTTTGCAGGCTCTTTCACCAAGAATGTTTTTGTTTCTTTGAAGATGAGATTACTCGATTCTGACCGAGCTGTCTGTCTCCATGGTAGCAGAGCAGGCTATGGAGAGGACAAATGCAAACCCAAGTTTTCATTTCAGCTAACGTTGTTTTCTTAGGACTTGCCTGCACTGGGACACTCAGGAATGTTAAAATGAAATAAACCAATGCACATATGCTAAGTTGCACTAAACCTCTGTGTGTGGATGCTCTCATTCGTTGGAACTTAGGTCACCATATCTTAGCCTCCTGTGAAATAAAACTGCCTTTCTTCTGAATGAAAATGCAATAAAGCCCCACTTATGTACATTGACCAGTTAATTTGTCTTGACTAGACATTTTCCTCCGTGCCCCCATGTAAACGAAGCCTTAAGTAAAGACAGTACTGAGGCCACATTGTTGGGCAATGAAGATCCCAAGCTTAGCTGAGAGTGGTGTTAGGATACTATAGGACCAGACACCAACTTCTCCTTAGGAAAGCCCTTGTTAAGACGAATCTAAAAATATCTGTTTCTTGATGCAAACAGTCACATCTATTATAGGACATTTCAATCTGCCTTTTTGAAAAAAAGTTTATAGTGAGGCAATTCCAGAAATATTTGGAGGCTTCATATTTCCTTGATCCTAGCCAAATTGGTTTCAGGCCTCATTATGGTAGGGAAGCTATAAGACTCTCTGTCTTATTAGCTTACTGGCAGTAGCCAAAGACTGAGTTTACATATCAATTCCCTACAAAAAAATAGGCTCAGGAAGTTTGGGGAGATCCATGAGAGACAAATATACTTCATAGGAAAACATGTTTCACAAATATACTGGCATTTCAGTGTAGAAGGTCATGGTGAGAATGACAACTGCTCTTGTGTTCCAGGATTTCTTTCATGACAAAGTGGAATGGCTACAAAGTCTCATCAAGATGAAATATTATAGAAGTGACTCCATTAAGTGGTGGAGCTCAGGATTTTGTGATAGTGGGTAGATACATGTTTTATATACGTCTTAAATATTTGCATTTAATTAATTCTGGTCTTTGAAAACACAAAAAAGCCACAGTACATTGTCAGTGCTCACAGCTCTAGGCACTCTTGTCTACCTAGAATCTAAGGAAGGTTTCCCACACGAACTAGAAACAGGATCATTAAGATCTTCAGTTAAAATTCCATTTTGCACTTTTCCTATCAAAAGAACTCTCTTTATCTGATAGGGCATTCCCACAGGGTGACGAATGTAGGTAACACCCTTGTTCATAAGCAGGGGCTGACTGTATGCCAAAAGTTGATTGAGTTCTGAAGATGGAGATGTGGAACAAAGAGTCAGCATAGATCTTTGAAAGATCCAGAGCAAGAGACTCCAGGGATCTGCTGTGTTTGTCAGCCCATAGGAGTCTGTCTGTCTGGATGTGTCCCATTCTCTAAGCCCTGAGGAGTGTAAAAGGAGATGTACAGGGAGAATCAAGAAATATATGTGTGGTATCTCTAAACCAGAGCAGAACTGGACAGATCTTGTTTGCTGGTTTTGTTTTGTTGTGTTGGTTTTTTTTCCCAAATCATTAGTTGCACTCTAGAAATCCACCAACAGGAGCAATATTTAAAGGGATTTGTACTTAACAAATGGCTGATGCTGAAATATATAAAAAAAGTGATGAAAAGCAGGAGATTCTAACAACAACAACAAAAAAGGTTGTTGCAATGAAAAAAAAGCAAAACGCAATTAATAAAAAAGAGAAAAGAAATACATTATACACTGAGGCCACCTACTGGGTATTGTTGAATTAGCTGCAAATGGTAGAAAAACTGGAAGTCGGTTGGCAAGAGTCCAAAGCAGAGTAAGAGAACTATGTTGCTCTTAAAAAGAAAACAAACCAAAACCCAAACCAAAACAAACCAACACAACGACAACAATAAAACCGCAGTGAAAAAAAAAAAAAAGGAAAAACCCAACCCCCAAAAACCCACTGAGAAAAACAAGATATAAAATTTGTGTTCTGGAAACTCCGATTTTTAAAATTCTTTTAAGAATTTTCAGAAAAAGAAGCTGAACTTGTTATGGGGCTTAATGTGTTTGGGGTTTTTTTGTGGCTATCAGTCCTCCAAAGGATGTTATGATTTTTTCCAATGATACCATTGTCCCTTGTGCTCGAATATAAGTGTCATGGATGAGTAATTTGACTCCTTGGGTCTGGATTCCGCTTTCTTAGCTGGAAAGCATCTTTCTCCTTTGCAAAATCAAAGTAGATTGTCCTAAAGGAATAAAGACAACTTCAAAATGATTCATTTTGATGCTTTGAACTAGTCCCAGTCAAACCAAATAATAGAATGGTGGTGTGTTAGGAAAAGTGCATTTTTATCCCTTGAAGTGTGGTCAAGATATTTGAAATTATTATATAGCTGAGTGATTCCTTTAATCATTAAAATTATTAAAGGAATTTGGATTTGCTAATGACAATTTTTTGGATTTGATTTTAATGACAATTTTGCTGGATTTGCTAATGGCAATTTAAAACCAAGTTACTTTGACACCAAGTTCCTGGTGTCTGTTCTTTTCTACCACTTGACTTGCAAAAACCTGTCTAAGAAGTATTTTGGGAAGATGGAATGCCATCACCAGAAGATATCTGCCTTTTAGGCACTCCCTGCATTTCCCTTTCCACAGCCCTTCCCTCTGTTGGTATGGAAAAGTGTGAGTGCCTAAATAATGTGAAGATTTCAGTGAAAAATTCACAGTGAAACACAATCTAACCCAAAAACTTTTCTTCTACCACCTGTATCAATACAATCTGTAGTAATGAATTATCATAAATGTCTTATGGTAACACCAGGTTCCAAAGGAGTCAGGAGCAAAATGTCAAGGATTTGGCAGAGGAAGGTTGTCCTTTTTTTCAGTGAGGAAGGTGGCATGAAGCTGATTCAATTCACTGGGAGAACTTTCCACCCAGCAGGACAGGGCAGGAGACCACTTGGTTATCCAGCAAAAGCTTGGACAATTTTGACCTTTGTTTTCATTATTTCTTCTTCTGCTTGTTTTGTAACTAAAAACAAGTGAAGAATACAGAGCTGAAGAGCTTATTCCACAACTGAAAAAGAACAGCACAGACATGGCTCCAGTGATGGGGAGAAGTCTGAGCAGAACACACCCTGCCTGGGCAAGTAATAGGGCAGAGAGGCACCTTTTTTCCCTCAGAGCATCTGAGCAGTGCCCTGGGCTTGCTGATGCTGAAGCCTCAGAAGGGGGGGAAAGCACTGTCAAGGCTGAAAGTCTGCTCTGTGGTTTTCCAGGCATTTTGCTGCAGATTTATAGTCGGTAAACTTGGCTTCTGAATTAGAGGGATGTATTCAATTTTTTTGCTGGCTTCGGTACGTTGCTGATCTTCTGTGAACAATTTTTTTTTTCTTCAGAAAAGTTTCCAGTTCCCAGGGAATGGATTGTAGCTTTAAGTTTGGTTTTCTTGCCTGCTGAAAATAATATGCTGGTCTTCAGCTGGTCTGCAAGAGCAAGTCTAGCTTTCAACAGATGTGCTACTTGGTATTTACTGAAAACAACTATCAAAGAATCATAGAATTGTTTTGGTTGGAAGAGACCTTTTAAGATCATCAAGTCCACCCATTAACCCAGCACTACCAGGTCACCACTAAACCATGTCCCTCAGCACCACATCTCCATGGTTTCTAAATTCCTTCAGTGATGGTGACTCTACCATTTTCCTGGGCATCCTGGGCCAGGGACTGAAAACTCTTTCCGAGAAGAAATTTTGTCTAATATCCAACCTAAACTTCCCCTGGCACATCTTGATGCTGTTTCCACTTGTCCTATCACTTGTTACTTGGGAGAACAGACAGACATGTGGTGACAGCCTCATACAGCATAACCAAATATACTCACAGTCTCAGTGAGTGGCTTTTATCAGTCTGAATCAGGCAAAGAACAGATTTTAATGACACTGAACAATTGATATCTGATATAGTTTAATGAGACAATGCAATTTGTGCACAGCTTGAGCACTGAAGAATAAACCACTTCACACATCTAGTGTGATGAGTTCATTCTCTGTTAAAAGGCTATTAGCAGAGCTGGATGGATATATTCCAGTTGTTATGAACCTTATTGTCAGAAAGCCACATTTGGTTTTATTTTTTTTGCACAGGACATGTTAATAAAACAGAATAATGTTGCTCTTCTGCACCATTTTCTATACAGTAGTCAGTTGGAAGCAAGGACAGATGAGGTCTACCTATAATAAGTCACCACAGTTTGGGTTCCTGATGTATATCCTTTCCAAATAAAATCATAATTGCTGCCATGCTGGTTAATTCACATTCCTTTCACCTGAACTGTGTCATTAATTGTGTCACAAAAGGGCTGAATCCTATTCAGTGTTTGAATATATGGTGCAAAAAGCAACCTGCCCATTTTTATGAGCACAAAGCCATGCTCCTCTATCAGCAGAGGGACGTGGACAGTCCCAGTAGCAGCTCTGCTGGAAAAGACCTGAGTCTTACATGGGTACAAAGAGGAGTCACATTAAGCTGAGACTGGGTTCTGGAGGACAGTAAGACAAACATAGTGGGCTGCACTGGGAGGAATTAATTGTCCTTATCTAAACTTCTTATAACAAGGTGCAATAACCACCAAATGGGGCTTGGGATGTTCAGGATGGACTTTAGGAAAAATTTATTTATTAGACTGATAGTGCAGCACTAGGGATTGAGTCCAGGGAGATGGAGGAAACCCCTTCCTGTTTTCAAGGCTCAAACAGCCAAAGCCCTGCCTGGTCATGTTGTGTTGAGTGGGAAGTAGGGTTAGAAATTTCCAAAGATACCTTCCAGTCAATGTGTTTGTAATTCTGTGATCAGTCCTGTGAAAAAGAAAAAAGAATTCTGCCTTCTTGAACTAAAAACTGGCAAAGTCCAGCTGCACTTACTACAACCCATGAGTATTTTTCATGTGATTTAGGAATGATTCCAAACACAGTGACATCATTCACACAGCTCTAGACTGTACAACAGTTACAAAAACTCACTGCTATCATTCTTCGGCTGTTGATAGATGTCTATATAGAACAAATTTCACCCAGAAATATCTCTGAATCTCCTACAGTCCTCATCCCAGGTTACTTGTGGATATGTGCTCCATAAATAAGAAAACAACTCTGCACTGTGAGTTTTTTCAACGGTTCCACAGCAAGTGGCCCATGAATCACAAGAAGGAAGTGATCAGTCACCACAGCCTTTCCTGGCTCCCCTGGGACTCTCAGCACATGTGTCATACCCTTGGTTTTCCTCTTCATCTATCACTGTTGGCATCTGTACTAGGAAAGAAACAGCACCAGAGCCTGTGTGCTTTCCCATGCTCATCTACACCGTGGCATTATGAGTGGGTTTTGTCCTTACCAGTCAGCACAGTCCAAATAAACCATGTGGCCATGGTTTTGAGCACCATACAGACCAGGGATGGTTTTCTGAGGCCATCCCATTTTTGAAAGGAAAAGAATTTAATCTTGCAGACCTCAGTGACTTGGCATCCTCTTTATTATTTGCATGCTTTTTGCAACATAGAAATGTCCAAAGCTGTGTGTTTCTGCAAGGACTCAAGTAAGAGGATGTGGTTTCTCAGGTGACTCACTAGGCACAAAGAAGATTCAGTCCATGGCAAACACTGAAGTGTTGCTGGTGGATTCAATACCATAAAACCTGCATTTCTAGTGTCTAAGGTTATTTAAGAACTTGCAGCTGTCTTTCTGATGAAAAAGGAGTTGTAATGCTTTGCACATTTGTATCTACAGTGCATTTTGTTGCTAGTAATCATTTGATGTCTCCCAGATGTTTTAGGACAGATTCTCTAGTCACCTTCTTCATGCCACCCTTGATTTCCAGACCTCATATTCCCAGCTCTCTTCTCACCAGGTACTTATTGTATTCTACCTCTACCTTATAGGAAAGCCATTCTGTGGTTCAAAATGATCCTTGCTAGGTTTTTTCTACCTTTTCACTTCTGCCACATACTTTCAGTCATGCTCTTGGTATTCATAATACACATAATTGATTTTATCCAGTGGCATAATGACATTTTTTGTCCCCTTCTGCATTTCATAAAAATTAATAGTGCTTTAAAAAAAAAATTATTCAACAGTGGTATTTGTATTGATATTTTCATGTAACTACCTGTTATATCTTTAAAATCTTACTCTTTGGTAGTAATAGCCAATTTGGGGACACCATGAGATATGTATGCAAAGTAAGGTTTGTGTTTCCACGTGCCATTTTTCATTTGTTTACATAAATGTAATTTCTGCTATTTTTGTACTGAGTCACTCAATCTCCTGAGGCTTTTCTGTGGTTCATGTGCAGCCCTCATTCCTACATGTGTCACAGCATCAGCAGCACATCATGTCTCTTTCTGAGACACACCTTCTTGTGGTCATTTTGGATATGATGAACACTTTGGAGCACAATGGAGATGCTCCATTGGCATTTACTCCCATGTCTCCTACTATTTTAATAAGTGTGGTGACACAAGGGACTTTTTCTGCCTTATCAATGGATTTTTTTTTTTTGTTATTCTTGTCAAATGTCTTCTTTGAATCTCTATAGACTATGGTAATTTTTATTTAGGCTTCTTGATTCCCTCAAAGAAGAACACAAGATCTGTGAGGCAATGTAGTAGCTGCCCAGAAGCAAATAAAATTCTATCTTAATTTTGTTCTGCTGGTGTCAAGGAAAGAGTTATTGCCTCTGCTTAGCATAGGTAGTGATATATTTAATTATGTGAATGGAAATGGACACTATGGATGAATAACTGGTGCTATCAGGCTGTTCACATGTGGACTTCAACGACAGTCTCTCTTGGATCTTTTTTATTATCAAGCTAAACCAATCAGGTGGCAAAAAGTCACTTTCTAGGGAAAGGTAGATGACACACTCACTGCTCTACTCCTCTCTCTGCACAGCCACACTGCTGTTTCTGTCTGCTTGACTCTGTACTTGGACAAAGTTAGCCCAAGGATGAAAACCATCTGTGTGAAACAGAACCCATGCAAGAATCACGATGTGAGGAAAGCCTTTCTGAGGAGTGCAAAACGCAGGCTCCTTTGGAGTTAGTCGATCCACATCTGTAATTGATCAGCTGAATCTGTAATTTAGAAGTCCTTTTACATTCCTTGATTGTGCATTCCTTGATTGTGCTAAGTTCGGACATAGCATTACCCATGAGTAATGCTTTCTATCATCTTTGATTGGCTAGAAGTCTCCATCCCATGCTGGCAGACAGTGACACGTTACTCAGTTATTCATGCTTCACTTGCTTCCTGGCTGGACTACAAGACTCTGATGTATTTGGTCACCAGGCTTTTCAGCACTTCAAACAATTTACCTAGAATAAAAAGCCCTCAGCCAGGCTGTTTATTTTAACTGTATCATCAGACCTGTCCTCAGCTGTCTACAATGTCTTCCCTCAAAGAAGTCAAAAGCAGGATTTGGTCCTTCTCATCACACCGGGGTTTCCCACAATGGGCAAAAAGCATCTTCAGCTTAGCGTTGACAACTATACTCATCTGTCCCTTCAGACCATTCCATTTGCTCCCCATCTACACCCCAGTGGGGGTATATGCTGTCATAAAAGCTGTCTGATTCTTGAGACACAGTGTTCTTGGAGACCACTCTGAGACTGTGAAATAAATATCCTGGGATATAAGGAGAGTCACAAACCTGTCCACTCAAAGGACAGGACACGTTTATTTGACTTTCTCTAGCAAAACCACAGAGGCACCATACACATTTATAATAAACTCAGCTCTATCAAAAGATGCTTCACTGCCCAAGCATCTTCCCTTGGGAAGAAGATGAGAGAACAAACAGCACTCAACAGGCAAGAAGTTGTGCTGCTTAAGGTATTTTGGAATGAATCTCCAGTGCCATGCTAGTGAGTGAGGTATAAAGGACTCTTGAAAAGCTGAGCAGAAAATTGCCTAGCTTCCCTGCTGGTCTCAATGCAACCTTGGTACCTGCTTCTTTGACCAACATGTAAATGGAGTTGAGAGGGTAAATGCACATTTGGTTCTGCCATTTGAACATTTGCAATACTCCCATAGGGTGTGAAGTACAAGCTGTAAATAGTCAGCATTTTTCTCTTGTAGAAGTTTTTATGATTGAGGCCTCAACCCTGCAAAGCCACCCCTTGTTCTCCTTTGTGCTCAGCCACAAATTCCTTACCCAATGAATTCCAGCCTCCATTCCCTATACCAGATGCCAATTTTTCTGTCAAGCTTATAGTTTCCTTATCCATAGCAAGACCTCTTGGGCAGACTCAGAAAGCACAAGAACACAAGTGACTGACGTGCTGACAGGAAAGTGCAAAACAAATACTAATAAAGCAGTAAAACTAAATTAAGATAGTGCCCTTATTTTGGTCTTCTTCTTTTATCTTCTTTACCCCTTGAGAATTCAGTAGAAACATAAAAAATTTTAACACTCAAGTTGTAAGGCATTTTTAGTGGTAAAGTGTTGCGTGCACTTCAAAAAGTGTAGTAGAACCAGCATCTTGAAAACCTGGTGACAGAGATTCCTGTCAAAGTTTCCTGAAGGACCTGTGGGAGGAGGTGAATTTCCATGCCTCATTTTTAATCATAAATAAATATGAATTCTCTCTGTACAGGAAACACCTTTTTTTTTTTTCACTAGTCATTGGTCATTTTGACTATTGCAGATGGTGCCGTGCAAACACAAGTCATAATTGACAGAGAACACATTTCTTTAGACTCTAAGTAGATTCCTGAGTCACCACAAAATCTTTCCTGGCACTTGTCTTATTCATCATATGTTCTTATCCTTTCCCAGAGGGTCTCAGTAGGAAGCCTGCAGAAGCTACTATCCTACACCAACTCACTCCACTATGTTTTCATGACATCTTGGTTTTCCAGCTTCTTCAGGTGTGGGACTGAGTTTGGGATGGTGTGTTGGCAGAAGCAGCTGATTAGACACCCACTGCCATTTCCAGAGGCAAGATCTTGCTTTTGCACGAAGCTTTTTCTCCAGGCATCCTCTGCTACAGTTTTCAGAGATCATTAAAGGATTGAGACACAGCAAATTAATTTCAGAAGTTGGCCAGGATACTGGGATTTAGTTACTTTTATGCATATAGAATACTCTGAGACAGGAACTAACATTCTCTATATTTAAATGTGAAATTAGTGAGCCTGTTACTTGACCCTATGCATAACTGTGTGCATATCTGTGCACACTGATGTGGAATTTGCAGCTGAATGCCATAACACAAGGAATTCTTTTTGTGATTTCTTCCCATCACACTCTAATTTGGGAAATTACAAGTAATAAACAAGAACAAGAAATAAATTTTTAGAATGCTAAAAAAAAAAGACATTCGTGTGTTTTTTGAGGACTTGTTTTCTTGTTTTATACTTAAATCAGTTGAGAAAACTTGTTTCTAGAGAGAAAAGGAATTATTCCTACTCCAATAGCATATTCCCTCTCTCTTAATTGATTCTTTATTTAATTATATGCTTGTTTGCACTCAATATTTTCCTAGCCTGTTATATGAAGGTGGTTCTATCTGACACCCTCCTACATCATCAAACAGAAGGCAAATTATGAGCAGGAAAATTCTCAACTATTTACTGACAAACGGAGTACATAGTTTACAGAGTTTACACAGAGATTAGTTTAAAATAAACTTGTGTGAAAGTTCTTCTTTTACTGGTTTATATGCAATGTGTAAATATATACTAAAATAACTTATTTGTTTTTACAGTTTTATATGAAGAGCCAAGAGTCCAGCTAGATTTATTGTAAGACAATGTGAGTTATGTGCTTAAAAAACCCCCTAATATAGAACTGTATTTGTGAAAGAGTGAAAAGCTATTTTCACAACATCTCTTTGTTTAACAGACATTGAGGAGATCATCCTGAAAAATCTTCAGTATCACACAGAAAGTATTACCTAAACAAGGGCTAAATCTAAATAACTCATGAATTCTGCTAATGACTAGGGGAAAAGTGTAAATTACTTGTACCAATCTTTTAAAGTTATCTAATTTCAGTCCTTTTCTGAACAATATCTAGGTGGTAAAAAATCCCAAAGCAATTAAAAATCAACATTATTGTTTTCCTTGGTAAAAAACTGACGTGGCAAATACTCAAACTGTAGAAGTCACCTTCTCTTTTGGTCATTTCTCTTTCATGGGGTGAGTTGTCAACAATTTGTGTAATTTCATTGAGAGATTACAGGTAAATGAAAGATATTAGCAGAACTTTTGAAGCTGCCAAACTGAGGAAATGTTTTTAATTAGCCCTAAAAATAATGTATGTTCCCCTCACAGTTGACATGTGAAGCCCCCTTAATTGTACCACTCTGTTAAATCCATAATATCTATATTAACATAAAGTTATAGTAATCTGCTATTTAGATATCATTGTAATATTGTAATATTCTTCTGTAATAAATTAGACAAACTTGTATTTACATTTCCAATACCTTTCTTCATTCTCTATCTGACCTTTTCAGGCTGCAGATGAAGAAGGACCCTCACTTCAATCGAGCCCTGCAGTTGAGAGAACAGCTGGTAACAGAGGCTTCAGGAACTGGGGATTGTTGATTCCTCCCTCAGAGGGCATTTTGCCAAAGAATTCTGCTTGAGACTCATGGAAATTCTTGGACTAAATATATGCATGTATGGGACTGGAAAAATATATATGAAGCATGTGTTTCTATAGGAATCCTTTTCACCTAAAGCATAACAAAATTTGAAAACACTTTTTCTTTGTGGCTCAGGTTGAAAATGACAGTGAGCTTGACAGTCTGTTTTAATGCAGATTATTTACCAGGTTTGTTGCAGTCGATATTTATTAATCAATATTTGGCAGAGAGAAGAAAGAGAGGAAGGACACATTCTTAAGTGCTTAAGTAAGAGCATGCTTGAGTTTTTCCACTTGAACTTCAAGCGTGATCTCTCTGACAGCATAACTCTGTGTCTGAAGTAGGAAATGAAAATGTTCACCCAATAAAATCAGCAATGGGGATTTAAAAAATGTGTCAAGCTTCATATTCAGGTTTCCTCATGGTAAAGGAAATTATTTCAGTATCGATTCTCCAGTCTCCCAGAGTTCCCTCTCAATGAAATCTCTAAGAACAGCTGCAGACACTGGGAGGTTTTAACAATGAATAAATAACACTCCTCCCAGAGCCTGGTGAAATTTATGGGGCTTTTTCCCACAGTAACTGACTTGTTCAAATGTTTACTAACTTGTGCTGTGTATAAATATGCAGGGTTCTGCCTCTCTGAGTGCGTGCCTAATGTGGGCCAGCTGAAGGTGACTCTCCATGCTCAGCCTCCTGCAGTGACATGGACAATTTTCTGGGAAAAAGAGACTTCATTTGCACATTCACGTACCCAAAGGGCACTTAAAATCTCAGTGGCACTTCAGCCTGGTTACCTGCCTTCAGTCTCCTTTGCTTTGATCTTTTCACTGGCTGCTGGGCAGCACACACCTGAAATTACAACTGACAGCTTGCAGCAAATTCATTTTTCGTTTCATTCTAATGAGCATTAAAAGCCCAAATACTTCAGCTCATATCACACAGAATCACAGAATAAATATGGTTGGAAAGGGCCTTCTAGATCACCAAGTCCAACCATGCAAAAAAAACCCTCCAAACAACACAAAAAATACAACCTACACATAAAAAACCCCCAAAACAACCAGAGCAACAAAACCAAAGCCAAAACAAACTAAACATTCCACCAATGCAGGGTGGAATTATTTTACCTCACTTTAGTCAACTGAATGGACATCTCAGGATAGAAAATCCATCTGAAATTCCACACCTGCTGGTAGGAATAAATTGCTGCAAAATAATTAATGCTATCAGAAACCAATCAGGCAAGGAAAAGAGTAGTTTGGGTGTGCCACCTTGCCCTAGATAACCAGATTTAAGAGAGACAGGTCACATACTGCTGTGGGATTATTCAGGTGAGCAAACACAAAAACAAGGGCTGCACATTCCCATCTCAAACTCGGCTACTTCAGCAGTGCTCTTTCTGTCTGGAGGAAATAGAGATGATAAAAAAGCCTCCAAGAAGAATTGCAGGGACTGAAACATCTCCAAGATAATTTCTCACATGAAAACCACAAAGGATAATTCTCTGATAAGAAAGCAAACCAGAAGCAAAAATATTTCAATGAAACATCAAATTATTAGGACAAAAAGAGGGTTCATGCACTTAAGAGCTAAAATATGTCCCATCTTTCTGCTTTGCATGCCGTGGTAGTTAATGCCAAGTGCTTCTCCCTCAGATTTCCCCAGAATTATGACATTTCCTATTCACAGTACAAGAGAAACATAATGCTGCAAGTGCAGAATTATCAGGATCTAATATTAATTTGCACTTTCCTTTTAGCTATTTTAACAGGTTGTGTTAATAATTCTCTGAATGTAGCTACACTGCAATAAAAAGAAGGGGCTGTTTTAAAGGCATTTTGCATTTAGCAGAATACAACTAAACTAATCAATTGTCATTAATCTTGTTAGCCATGATGGCATCTCCAAGCTGGAAACACACCTTTCATCTGCAAAACTTGTGTGATCAGAATCTATCCCAATGATGCATCAGTTGTTGTTATATGTGGTTGAAATCCCTTAACTTTTACACTGTGAGAAGTGTTCCTTGATTCCCAAATTATGGGGGTTGTTTCTTATGGAGGAATTCTGTCTGTTGCTTCTGCTGCTACATAACAAACTTGTTTTGTATATAAAAATAATTTTATTTTCCTGTTCTTTACTTTAGCTACTGCAGTAGCTTCTGGCTTTGACATAAAATGATGTGTCTGCTCTGGTAAGGAGATTGTAAAAAAAAAAAGCAAACTGAAGGAAATAATTAATTAGGAAGTCACTGTAAAGTCTTTGCCTAACAAGCAATAAGCTGTCATGAAAATATAAATATTAAAGAAACACCACCAGTTTACCAGGTGGTAAAGATATCCTTGTAAGGGAAGCAGGGTCCTATGTAACATGGATTAAATATTGAAGGGGGAACAATTTTCTTCTAATTTCCACTCCTGTACGGTGTGGGTGCTCACCTCCTGTGTTCAGAGGCATGCTTGGAATCGTGGCTCCTCCCTTAATTGACAGTTAATTGACTCTGGAACTCTCAGATTTACCAGTGTGGCAGTTCAGACATTGCTCTTCCTTCAGCTTGCAGGAGGAATTGAGCTATAGATAACGAAGGACTTCAGATAACGAAGCAGACAGCAGGTCTAGCCTGCTTTCCTATTTGAAGCTTGTGTGCTGTCAGACTCTAAGTAGCTTTCAAAGACCTTTTCAGGACTATGACACTCTCTGGCTTCTTTCAAACTCTTTTCCTGTTCTGCAATAGCACCTATTTTATTCCTTATTTCCTGTTACCTCCTAACATATCATCACAGGCAGACAGGCAACACTACTGACTTGAGCCAGCTCTGCTTAGCCCATGCTATTGCAGAAAAGAAATGATCTATATGTGTGTAAAGAACAACAGATTTTCTTGCATCTGCATGAAATGTGTGTTTCATTTAACTATGGGAAACTAGCCTCAAATTAGCTTTGAGCATCTTAGAGGGTCTTTTCATAAAACCTGTCCCACTAAGAGAATTTCCTTTCTTTCTCACACTCCAGGCAACCTTGGTGGCAGCTTTGTAAGAACTGCAGTGCAGTTTTGGCCCTGAAAGAGAAGCATGTTAAAATCTTTCTGGTTTGTTGGTGTTGTTTTGTTTTGTTTTTCCCTTTCTGCATGAACAGTAGTGCTTTCCCCCCCCCATGCTTTGAGATTTTGCTCAGAACTTGAGAATTCAGGGTATGCAATGAAGTCCAACATTCTTGCCTGGTGTTACTGACTTTTATTGAGATCTCAGATCAAAGCATTTTGCCATCATTAAATGAAAGTACTCTGTTTAAAAATCAGTGATTAAAAGACAGTTACAAAGAATTAAAATGCGTGCTGACACTTTTCAGATATTGCACATGAAGCAAATTTTCTGTTAAAGGATAAACATGATGCAAGAATAATTTTTACTGACAGTTTTCAAGCAGATGGCACCTGAGGTCTTCAGAATATTTTCGTTTCAGTTCTTTTCATTCCAACCATAGGCTATATCCAGGCTTTCAGTGACTTTAAATATGGATGTGAAGAACACTAATATTTTTCTAGGAACAAGACTGATGAGACAAACACCACATTAGCCTTTTCAGGTTTTGAGAGCAGTGTGCTCAGAAATTACACATTTGCTGTATGTGCTCAATATTTCTAATGCCTGGCAAGAACACATTCGGTGCTCCCACCTTGGAAGAGGGGGAAGTGAATGACAGATGAAGCTGTTTGTGCAAACCCATCCACCACTGGAGGCACTTACTGAAGCAGACAATTCAAGCCCAGGCATTGCTCCCACTGTACCATCCCAGCTTTGAAATTTCTATACACAACTATAGCTTAAAACTTCTGTTTGTGACAGATGTGGCCAGGGGAATGCTATTCATCTATTATTACAATGCATAAACCCACTGTTTCTTCAGAATTAGGTACATCTAACTGGCTTCACTGCAGGAATACTAACTAAAGGACTGTTCTTACTATGCTTTCCTGCTGATTTTGCAGGCAAAGGAAAGAAGGCAACAGTAGAAGAGGAGTCATTCTTACGTTTTGAAACCAGCAAAGCGAAAAGTTATCGGCATCATTAGATAGAACTTATTCCTTTGAATTGCATCCATGATCTTGCTGGCTACATAGTCTGCTTCATAAACAGGAAGGAGAAGGGGGTAGCTGTTGAAGAAAGAAACAAAGCATTATGAATTCATAAACCTTTGCTTTTCACATGGAGTCTAACACAAAAATAATTTCATTAAATCATTTATGAATTTTCCCCCATCCCCTCAAGTAGCCTCAAAAAGGAGTCTCCAATCCTCTGTGTTCCTTCTATCATCAAAATGAATTAGAACTACTTTGGCTACTAAAGGATGATGGATGGTGGAAGCAGGAGCAGAGCACTGAAAAACCAAGACCACTGGTACTACTGCACTACTGCAATGGGCAATTCATTGCCTACAGCCTCTCCCATCCCTGCAACCATACAGCCACCCACCAGACACTACCACCACAGCTACTCACACTCAGAGAAGTGCAGTTCCTGATAATACAGATAGGTTATTATATTATATTAATTATATATTATATTACATGTTATACAGGTTATTACGTAGTCCTTGTTTCACATCACTTACTAATTGTACATAAGACTTTGATTTCTTCTGGCAGGAGACATAGTTGTACATGCCAACAGGGCAAAAATACTGAGCTGAAAAGCAAATCAACCAAATAGCAGTTAAGAGACTGAATAAGGCATATCTAGCAAGTAGAGATTATTTTTTACATATGAAATAGCACATGATCTAAATTTTACTTACTAGCTTTTAAAACCTTTAGCTAATTTAGTATTAACAAAATAAGGGCAAACGATTGTGGTTTTAATGCCCGTTTTTCCTGCATTACGCAGTTCCCAGTCTATGGCTTCCATCATTCCAATGGTTGCAAATTTACTTGCAGAATAATCTGAAAAGTAAAGAAAGAGATCCAAAATGCATCCAAAGCATCACAGTAAGTGCTATGTTCAAAACTTAATGTTTTAGAATAGCACTGAAGCCCTGATATTACATAGTTATCTAATTATCATTCTTGTAAGATAGCATTTTAAGGATGCTGTGCATATTGGTGATGCCAGCTCTGAAGGTTAATTGCTCTTCCCATGATTGATGCACAGTTGTCTAAGGATAAGATTAATCTCTTCCAGAGGATATTTTATTTTTTTTTCAGTGCACTATAAAGAAATAGAGGACGATGAGCTTATTCAACATTGTATGTATATTTCTAGGTACTCATATACAAGCCAGGAATTCTTTGAGTTCAGAATGTCTTCACCCTTCAATATCACAGCGTGCCACTCAGGCAACATGCCACCATCATCCTCTTCAACACACCATCACCTTTTGTATCTGCAGGCTCTTCCAGAGTGTTCAGTGTATCAGCATAAGCTGCTTAAACTGAGCAGTTATGAGATCTCAGAGAAAATTACTGGTATGGAGAGCTGATTTGAAGCAGCACTTGATACTAACCTGTTGCTCTGTAGCTTCCCAGCAATCCTGCTGCACTGGATGTGCTAACCAGGTGTCCATGGTTATAGGCCATCATGGCTGGAAGAAAGGTCTTGCAGGTCTAAGAAACATATAAAAAGAAAAGGAACCAACCTTTATAACTAGACATGCCCAAAACATTGTCTTCCAAATTAAGCATTACAACCCGATTTGTTTTCTAGGGCTTCAATATACAAGAAACCCAAGTGACCTTCTATCTCTGTAAGAGTTTATCCATGAGAGGCAGCATCTCCTTGCATAACTGTCCTCTAGATGAAGACCTGTCACATTAAAACCGTGTTATTAAAAGCAGCAGAAGTCTCTTTTCTCTGCCTTCTGTTTCCTCACGGTTTGAGTGTACACAAGAGGGAGCTAGAAGTCAACACATCAAGGGAGCTCAGCTGTCTGTGGGCTCTTTATATTAAACCGACCTACCTGACAACTCCTGCACCCCACACCAGCACTGTAGGTGATCACAACAATACAAGGAGGACACCAGTGTTTTATGAAAGGGAAGAGAAGAAAAAAGACAAGAGTAGTAACATTGTTTTTCAGTAGCTGAGGTGTCCTGCAATGTCTGGCTGGCTCCACATGTGTGTGCCTAATGGGGTTTTTTAGTGGAGGGCCTGGTCGCTGTCCTTCTGCCCTGTGTTTCTTCAAACCTGTATGGAGCAACGTCTCTCCCAGTCCCTTTGCCTCATGGATTTGAAAGAATGATGCACTGTGTGCCAGGAAATGATTACAGGATGTTTATCCACAATGATTTATGATTTTCTGTTGAGAAATGCCATTTAGGAAGGGAGTTGAAGTGCTGCATTTCTCCCTGACACAGGCTGCTCGCTCAGGCACAGAAACAACAACTACAAGAGGGGGAAAGAGAAACACTCCCTCACACCAAAACCTCCTGAAGGTCAGCTGAGACCCCAAATAACAGCAAATTCCTTCAGAACTGTGAAAATAAAACAAAGATAAGACATACCACCCCCAGCAGTTTTTTATGTACACTGAGCAGATGGCAACTAGGAATGAAAGCACAACCTGGAGACTGACACCAATGTGTGCAGCCCAGAATCATTTAGATTGAAAAAGACCTTTAAGATAATTGAGTCCAACCATAAACTGCCAAGTCCACCACTAAACCATGGTTGTGCCTCCTCAGATGCTCCAAGTCTATCAGACAAAGCCTTTTGATGCCAGCAACAACTAGGAGCTGGATTAACGTGTCATCGTGTTCAGCCACAGCTGTAGCAGGTAGAGCACATGCCACAAACTCTCGACTCACCAGAGTGCCCAGGCAGGTTTGTGTTAACATGACTGAGACATAATGAAGACACTGACAGCTTGGTGTGTCTCCAATTACAGGATGATTAAAAAAATCTATCTTCTCCTATTCAAGGCCCTTCTCATCCCTATTTCAAATCAAGTTCCCCCAGGTAGATGCCACCACGGTGATTTTCACACTCAAATACTTGCCTGGACCTTTTGGTCACCCAGGAGAGAAAAAATACATTACCCAGATATGAGAGAAGTAGTTGACTCTTAGGGACTTTTCAAAATCTGCATCTGGAATGTCAAGGAACTTTTTCCCAAGCAGTATGCCAGCATTATTGATTAGAACAGTAACATCTCCAACTTCGTCTCTAACCTGAATAAGAAAAGGATAAATAGAAGGCTTTAGGATGTATCCTTGACTCCTGTGCTTCACTTATGGAAATGTTTAGTGATATTTACAATTGTTTATGTCTCTACTGCAAATGCAGGTACATAAAGACAATTGTGCTGCATCAAATCAATGGCCTCTCTAGCCCCACAACCCTTGTCTCATGGTGGAAAGCAGTAAAAAAAGGACCAAAGCTCTAAGGTGTGCTCCAGTGTACTCCTTGACCTTTCACACTCTGCAGTTTGGGATCTTCCTGAGAGACGTAAGGTATCTTTGTATTTAATATATCCCCATGGGGTTTTTTTTCCCCACTAATAATTTGTCTAATTGCTTCCTGAACTCCAGAATAGTTTTGGTTTCCAATGGCACCTAAGGTAATGAGTTGCAGGCTTTAATGTGCACTGTGAACATGCTTTACCTGCCACCTGAACAATTTTTGTCCCCTATTTGTGGTATTGTGAGAATCTGTATTCCTCAGCGAAGCCTGTTCAACTTCTTTTCCAGAAATTGTAATTAAATATTTTAGCTAATTCAAAAAATCAGTTACTTTATCATGAACATAGTTTAAGTCCCATCTAGAAGCTACTTGTCAAAAGGACAAAGTAATTGCCCTACACAATCAATTCCCTTTAGTGAATAGCACAGTTTCTAAAAAAAACAAAACTTCAATAGCACGAAATACTATTGAATATGAAATACACAAAATACTATTTAACAGCATTTCAATACTATTAAAAAGAAGCAAAAAAAACCCCAAAGCCAGAAACTGCATCTTACCTTGTCTGCCTGTTTATAGACCTCTTCCCTATTGCTGCAGTCACAGTGGTAGGTGAACACTCCTCTAGCTCCATTTTGTTGGGCTAATCTTTTTGTTTCTTGGTTACCTTCATCATCAATGTCCCAAAGAACCAAGATTGCTCCCGAAGGAGCAAATTTTAAGGCAATCTGCCTTCCGATCCCATTTGCAGAGCCAGTAATAAGCACTATTTCCCCAGCAAAAGATTTTTTTGCATGGAAAAAGGATGGATATTAATTTCTCAAAAGGATAAAAAATTATTAATTTCAGGAGCTGTAGTATCTTCATGGTGCTTTTGAAGTCAAACATGGTTTTTCAGGCACAAACACCACTCTTCTGTATACCGACCTAGAAATACAATATATTATTGCCCTTCAAAACACTAAGTGTCTTAAAACAAGAGATTAACTTTCAAACGGTTCTTTCCCATTATTCTTTTATGCAGGTACAAAACAGATTACTAAGGATGCTGAGAAAGCTACTGTCTTCTTACTAGTTAGATTAAAGCAAATACCTTCTGCTAGTTCCTACAAACCTGCTGTTACATTTCAGATTCCTCAGCTTCCCAGGGATTAGAGAAGGTTTAGCAACACAGGTTTTATACACATAGGTTTGCGGCAATGGCTGTATTTTGTTTTCATAGCAAGGTGATACCAGCTTAACAAAAAAGTTCTCAAAACACTGGTGTGGCACCAGCCTTAGGAAGGAAGGTGTCCTCCTTAGCAGGAGTGGGATCTGCTCTTCTAGGAAGCAGGTGATAGAACGTACACACGCAGTGTGCATTTTCTAATAATGTATGGCCAAAATAATAGAAAATAATTCAATTTGCGAGCAAATTACCAACCACACAGTTCTAAACCCTGTGTTTATCCTGCGTTTAGACTACTCCCTTCCCAGCTAAGCACTTTGGACGGGAACGGCGAAGCTCAGGAGAAGGAGCATCCATCACCGGCAGCTCGGGGGCGGGATGATTCTCATCTTCTCGCTTTTCTGGTCCCGTTCTCGCCTCTCTCCATCCTTATCCCGCCAGGGCCGAGCATCCCCTCCCTCCTCGGGCTGTCCCCGGCATCGTCCCGCTGCGCAGCCGCCGCCCCTCGCCCGCTCCCCGGCTCCCCCCGGCATCGCCGCACCCCCCACCCCGCCCACCCCGCCCAGCCCCGGGCCCACGCC
>JANHGL010013036.1:0-10645 GCA_024611195.1 Ceyx melanurus | reverse complement strand
CCCTGCACCTCTGCCGCGGGCTGGGGGGGGTAACCCGGCTCGGCCCGGCCCGGCCCGCCCCCCCGGGGGTTTGGCTCTGTGCGGAGGCAGAGGCCGGCCGGGGAGAGGTGGGGCAGGGACAGGGGTTGGGGCAGGTGGCATTTGGTGGAGGTGGTGAGAGCCTGGCCCAGGGTGCCCAGAGAGGTGGTCGCTGCCCCATCCCTGGAATCATTCCAGATGAGGTTGGCTGGGACTCTGAGCAACCTGCTCTAGCTGCAGATGTCCCTGATCCCTGAAGGGGGGTTGGACCAGATGACCTCTAAGGGTCACTTCCAACCCAAAGCATTTTATGATTCCATGATTCTAGGATAATATTTCCCTATAAAGCAGTGAAACCACTTGATTATAATCATTTCACATCTTTAACATGACAGTTGTTGCTCCTTAGTTTTCCATATATACATTATCCAGATTTATACATTATCCACAGTCCCACACTGCTGTAGCATCAGTATTTTTTTCCAAGACTAAACAGAAAGACATATTTCTATTCAGACCTGTAAGATTGTGCTTTTTCTGTTATGTTCTCAGCCTGTCTCGATCACCATGACATCTTCCACACACAGTTTATGCAAAAGGCAAATGAAGAGAGTACTACTTACTCCTGTCCTTTGCATTTTGAATAAGTGATACAAAAGGCATTGTCTTGTTTATAGGCAAGTTGTAGAAGGGTAGAATTTGAATGAAGTCATGGTGTGCTCTGCTCCACACATCTATGTTGTAAACACAATGCAGATTACAGTTTATGGGGAATCATAGGGTATTTTTCATTTTGGATGGAAAAAAAATGTAGTTCACATAATTTGATGTAATTTACACTGAGAAATGTGGTGGAAAATTCTAAGCTATCAGTACCAATAATTGAATGGAACTGTGGATGATTAGCTGGCGCATATTCTGTTTGGATGGCAGCAAGAGGTGAAGCTGAAATACACCCACTGAGGCTGGAGGCAGATCTCAAATCCTCAATGAACTGTGGGTGAAACAAGGCACCAACCAATGCAAAACAGGAGAGTAAGGTAACTGATGATGTAACTGGTGATAATCTGTAATTACATGTCAAAACCAGCAGATTATAGGACGAGGAAATGATTCAGGAATGAGCTCCTGGTTATGAAGCAAACAAAAGGAGATGCTTGTTTATTAAGACAACCTTTCAAGGTGAACAACTTCGGTAAGGAATGTTGTTGCAACTAGAATTTGCAAGTTATGTCTGCATAACTCCCCTGCTTTTACACTCAGCTGGCCCATGGACCAGCTAGCTATCACTGTGTAAATTATTGTGATGCCAATGATGATTAATAATTTGTGCACCTAAATTAGAGGCTTTGGTGTGGTAGAGGAGGGTTACAGCTCATTTCTTGCTTTAGGTAGAGGATGTGGTATGTGACAGGGGACTTGGGGGACACGCAGTGTACTGAGGATAGGTCATGGTTTACTCCCACCAGATAGTTTTGATGACTCCTTTAGGGACTTGGTTAGCATTTAGAAATCATGTGTGTATGTAGCTTTTTGTGTCATTTTTCTCCCAGTGTTTCAAAATACTGAATTTTGTTGTCAAACAGGAACTTGCTCTTCCAGCTGCTGTATGCACAGGAACTAGTCTCTCAAATTTACCTTTCTCTGCACTGAATTTCAAATGGATTATACCAGAAACTCTGTTTCATAAATGATAGTAAAAATACAGGAATTAAATTTCCTGAAACATTTGACTGCACTGAAAAAAAAAATGCTTCAGCTAGAGAAACTACACAAACAGTTCTGTGAGAGGAGATGACAGCTCTATGTCATAGACTGCTCTGTGAGAGTTCTAGATGGAGAAATGTGCTACAGTTGAAATTTCAGCCCCATTTCCTACCTTTATCAGCCAGTTATTTGCAGAGATGAAGATGGAAATGTAAAGAAATGTAGAAGTCCCACTGTAAAACCCATTTATACTGCAAATCATTATTGAAAAATGCTGGTGTGTATGTTCTAAGAAAGGCTTATGTGGTTTATCCGCCCCAACTGCTTTTATGAGAGAATTTCACCTATTATTCATACTGCTGCTGCCATTGTCTTCT
Source organism: Ceyx melanurus (assembly GCA_024611195.1). Classification (NCBI taxonomy): domain Eukaryota; kingdom Metazoa; phylum Chordata; class Aves; order Coraciiformes; family Alcedinidae; genus Ceyx; species Ceyx melanurus. The sequence continues at coordinate 8,543 of JANHGL010013036.1, read as the reverse complement.
GCTCCTGAGAGAAAGAAAAAGCACTGCCTGTTTTAGAATATTTTCCAGAGGTATTAAGTCTAAGAGTTAAGAGGGAAATTTGCATAGGAGTGTAGGAACAGTTTTCGTAACTCAGTGTCCTGTAATTTTATATGGACTGGAACTGAGATGAGCTCTGATCAGAAGTCTGCACACACATCTCACTGAACTTGAAATGCAAGCCAATACAGACATTAAGATTTAGTAGAAAAGAGCAGGGTTGGTGGGATCATCTGCAAACAGTCACTGTTGGGCTGGAGGAGGGTGCGTTGAGAAAGGGAGTACTAGGCAAGAAACAGAGGTCATGTAGTTGTCCATATACCTCCAGATGTGGCAAGGTTTAGCATTCCTGGTTTGTGTAGGACACACCAGCCCTCTCCTGGAGGGTGCAGTGCAGGGCAATCCTTTTAGCAACTCTTACTGCAGAGCGATGTGCTTTTGTGATGACTATTTAACCTTCAGAGATTTCCTTCCATAGTTTCAGCAAGGATTACAGTAAACGCTCAATTTAGGTAAAGTCACAATCTAATTAAACAAATTCAGTCTAAATCCCTGCTGGGCCAGCAAAGATTTGTCTGTCAAATACCTCTAAGCGTTTTCGATTTCTATAGCAACAGTTAATTGGATATGCAACTGTCAGTTTAAATGCTTTAAATGAGGCTGATGGGATTAGTAATTGAATGCTCAGATTAATGATTTACAGCTGGCTTTGCTGCCCTGTTTGGTGCTTACGGATCTGCTCCTGATAACTCCCTGCCTTTATCAGGAAGGTGGAGTTGTGATCTATACCTGCAATTATGATATTAAGCAATACAGTTATGATAGAGATTTGATGTAATCAGTGCATTTCTGTTCATACATATAATGGTTTTTAGTATTGTGAGCAGCAAAGGATTCTGATTAAAATATTAAAAGCAGAAAATCTAAAAATAGCCACCTAACCTCCACAGTTAGGACTTGGCAGTGGAGGTCTCAGTCCTTCTCCAAATAAATATATAGAATTGTATGTTATGGTTTGGAAAAGCAAACCTCAGTGCTATGGGTGGTGAAATGATATCCAGGCTATGAGCAGAGGCTGACAAAGGGATTTCTGCCAGAGGTGGTAGGACTGCAAAGAAAACAGAAGTCTGTGCATTGCTGAAGTGGCTTGGAGAAAGAGACCAGACTGCAAAGCTTACTCAGGTAGAGTAACTCTTTGGTGATGCTTGAATCACCCACCTTGGTGGGAATAGAGCTATGAAAGTTTTAAGAATCTCAGGAAAGTGGTTACACTGTTCTCTGTGTGACTTTTTAGATCCCACTGCAGTTCTTTGCAAGGCCAGAAATATGGTATGTTCCTTGGACTTGTCTCAGAACCTCTCTGAAAATATAAATTAGTATTGGGGCCACCTAACCTGTCCCAGGAACTCCATTCTCAAAGCAGCACTTAAACATTCACCTGCCTTTTAAGTTGCAAATGCTGGGATGCTCCTGTTGGCATAAGAAGGAATCTTGCTGTTTGTGTCCAGCTGAGCTGGAGGAAGAAGGCTGTAAAGAAAATTTTCTGTGGCACTGAGGTGTTTATATAAACTGCAGAGTTGAGCTATGAATTGGTTGGCTTGCCTTCTATGTAGGCCTCCAAAACCAACCTTAATGATGGAGACCCTTACACACCATCCAGTGAAGCTATGGGTTTTCTTAATTAAGTTGCCTTCAGAATTAAAATGAGCCAGTGCATATTTAGAGGCTCTGTTGCATAGTTTAATAGTATTTATTTCAGTATATTAGCTTAGAACATCTTTCTGTTCTTATGCAGGTTCTATCTTGGGAAACATTATCTGAACAAGCAAACAACATTGATGTAGAATTACTTGTATTTATGATACGGTTATAAAAATTATAAAGTAAATTATTATACTTATGTATACATAATTACAACATAATGATTGTAATAGTAATTTTGTAGTTAGTTATATTGATTTTATATCATACTACATACTAATTTAACAGAAAAAAAAACCCACAGGAAATTCAAAGTTATGCTTTACATATTTCAGCTCATAGAATATTCTACCTTCGTCTGAGATGTGGGAATGGCTTTATGACCTTTCCTCATTATCCAACAATTTAAGCTTAGGTTTTCAGGCAGAGCTCCAGCTGCACGCTTGGTATTCACAAATCATTGTATTCATCAGCTTCTCTCTCCCTCGTGATCTGCTCCTGGGTTCAGGAAATACTTTTTGTTGCTGTTGTTGTTTTTCTTCCTTCCTCTAATTAGCTCCTATTAAAAAACCCAACTCATCTTTGCCTAACCTCAACTAGACTGTCTTTTTCTTCCTTTTGTTCCTAATGCAGAGGCATTAATCTCTTTGACAGGTCCACACCCTTCCAGCATTCATTGTTCATATGCAGTTTTTTGTTCAGACCAATGATATTATATTTAATTATACTCTGGAATATTGATTGCCATGTAGAAGAGACAGGCCAATGATAAAAGCCAGGGAAAGGAAATGCAGAATCTAGTTTTTGGTCTCAGGATGACATATTTTTTCCTTCAGAATATTCTTGCAATTGATTTTCTTTCCAGACATGAAGCTTTTTTATTTATATAAAGCAATACAGCTGTTCCAATAATGTTCCTATGAAGTGACTGTTGTAGGAATGTGTTGTAAGAGGAAAATTAGGGGACCCTTTCAAGAACTTGGACCAAGAGTGAGACACCCTTTTTCATCTCTGAGCCCAGTAGATTCTGTCTTCAACTTTGGCTTTGATTTGTGGTTTAGTAAAGTGGACTTCAGGAAACCTTGCTTAATTCACTGGCCCATTTTGAGCTGATTTCATCTGAAATGTTAATTACTGAGAACATTAGAACACTTTACTGTTAGAGAGCCCCTGAGTGATGGTGTAACTGAAAGCTGTAAGAAATTTCACATCAGCAGAAGAAATTAAATCTTGTTATAATTTCACATCTTTTAAATTATAATTATTAGAGTAAGAAAATGTCTGACTGGAGAGGTTTGTAATTACTCTAGAAGGAATGAGGACTATCCAGGTTTGCTATTTCATTCAGAGAAGATGAGTTACATTCCCCTTCCATGTACAGTACCTCCTGCCTGTTCATACCTCAGAAGAGACTTACTCTGCTTTGCTTGGCCTGACTCCTGTTTGGTTTCCCTGCTTATATCCCAATTACATGCTTGTATCATGTGATTTATTTTACTATATAAGCTGATATAAGTGGGAAGGTTTAGTAGATCAAAACTCTTCATTCTGCAAGATGCACACTGGATCTCTAGAGCTTTGGGATTTTTATTCCTCATTAAATCATCTGATTTTTGTTAACTGTGAAGGATGACTGATAACAATTGGTAAACCTTTTGCATCATCAAGTACAAAAATGCTTGGTTTAGTTAGAAGGTTGTCAAGGGCCTCTTTTTGACTAAATGAGAAGTATATTTGGTTTAGGGAAAAGAAGTGAATAAATGAAGTGAAAGATTGAGGATACAACTGTGTTGCTTTGTGGAGTGGATGTTTGAAGCAAGCCAATTGCTGACCCATGCATGGGCAACCTTGTGGATGAAACCATTCAGATGATGTTCTCCAGTTGCCTGTCTGATGTCCTTCAGCCACCAGTGGGCTGGTGCTATGAGGGGAGAAGAACAGGAAGAAGACTTTATCTGTGGCTGGTGGCATCTTGAAGAGCTCTTTAGAAAGGTGATAGGGAGTGAACACAACTAAGCCCCCTGAAAAGGCCACAGAGCTTCTACATGCATCTGTATTTTCTTTTAAAATTTTATAAATTGCCTTTTAAAATGTTGGTATCAGCAGTTTTTGGAAGAGGAAAAACTGCTACCATGCTTTTTACTGAAGGAAATGGAGCATCTTGCAGTTTATCTACTCTCCGACCACCTAGACCATCCTCTAAGGACCAAGCCAAAAATCATCACAACTAATTGCATGTGATGAGGCTTTAAAGTGCATATTTAATTTTTAAAAGTCCTGAGTACCTCGAAGATCCCATTGGCTTGAAGATAAACAAAAGTCAGACCCTTCATTTGCCATTTGTAATAGGTAGAAGTGCACAAAAGTGAAATACACATCCTGAATGCAGAGCCACAGATGGTTTTAGACATCTAGCTCCCAGAAACTATTCCAGCAATAAGCAGGTATCTAAACACCTTTGAGGATTTTTTACTGTAGAAATTAAATTTTTGGTGGTGCTGGTGGTCAAAGGGATTTTTATCACATCAAGTGGGAAGTAACCAGTTACTAGCAGCAGGAACTGAAAGAAAATTGCTCACAGACTAGGAATGTAGGGAGACAGGTAGAACTATGGGGTGGGAGCTGGCTGTTGAAGTGCCACTGCTGTAAATGCCAAAGAATCTGGAGTGTTAGTGTTGGGGTCCCTCTGTTCTCAGATTTGCTTTTACTGCCTTTGTTTGAAACAGAAAAGACTGACCATCACTTTCTTGTACTTCAGTATTGCCAAAGTGATTTACACCAGCAAACACAAAGCTCTTCCATAGAAATCTGTTTTGTGCTTTGTAAAATTAGGATTTTGAAGGGGTTTTTTTAAATGCACTTTTGGGTCATGTTTATTTTGCACAAACTGACTTAATACTTTTTGAGTGTTTACAACTTTAAGGCCAGTGGTACAGTCCTATATTGGATGGATATAAAAGGTGTAATTAGTTAAATGAGGCACTGTGTTGTGCTCTTAAGAAATGTTTTTAGTGCTTTAAGTCAAAAACACGACTTTTTTTTTCATGTGAATTGACTGAACACTATGAATTATAAATTTTGACTTTAAATATTTATTCAGCTAACTGGTTAAAATGAGAGCAGTTAGAGCAAATACAGCAATGTTCACTTTAGAGCATATTTATTATTCTAGTAGTCTAAGAAACAGAAAACGAAGGCAAAAAATGTGTTTCAACTGTTGTGTGTACAGTACAAATTCTGTAATTGCAGAAAAGGGGTTGGCATTACTATGTCTGCTTAAAGATAAACCGAGGTGATGTTAGATTCAGTGTCTGAGAGAAAATAAATAACATTTCAGAGTTTATGCAGTTAGGATGAAGAATTTATTATATATACAATTAAGCAACTCTACTGTAGATGTACTTCCTCTTTAAAGAAAATGAATACAGTAATCAAAATAGTTCTAGCATGGGAACTACAATACAGACTGAAATTGGACTAAACCAGAAATTAGTTATTTGACTTGAAAGAACACAGGACCCGAAACAACAAATCGCAGGTTGCATCATTAACCAAGGACAGTAAAAAACTGTACAGTACAAGCAACACGTTACAATAAGTTATGACCAATAAGGCAGTCTTTCTCATTTAGGACAAAAAGGATAAAGGGAAAAAGTATTAAAATCTCATAAATCCACCATATCTCTTTTCCATCTCTGGCACCTCTTTGGAATAAGTTTCCCCATCTTCTTCTGAAGGGAGAATGGAGTCGGCGAAGCGCTTAAGAAACCCACCGTATCGTTTCTGGTAATCCAGCCACCACTCTGGCCTGCCCACTCTTCTCATGAACCCACCGTATCTCTTTTGCAGCTCTTTGGCATCATCTTCCAACTCGGGGCTGCGCTTGACGCTCCTCATGAAGCCTCCGTATCTTTTGCTGACGTCCCCGTCGTTTTCATTTATCTCTCGGTAATGCCCCGCTTCGGGGTTATCCCCTGTTCCTAGAAGCTCCTTCAGCAGATCAGAGGAATTAGCAAGGGCATCATCATCCGAGTCTTTCTTCATAAACCCTCCGTACCTCTTAGCCAGGATTTCTCCTCCGTTAGCTTCATCCTCCGGTTCCACCCGGTAGAGCTCATCCATTTTCTTCATGAACCCCCCGTATCTTTTCATGAAGCCTCCGTACTTCTTCGCGAGCAGATGGTTCTCATCCAGCTCTTTCTTGTCTCCTGGAGCAATGTTGCCATCCTCGGAAAGATCCAGCTTAGCCAGTTGCAGGAGCTCCTTGCAGGTGTCCCAGGCTTTGGCAGAAGGCAGTTTGCCTTCACATTCGAGTGTACATGCCTGTGAAACAGATGTAGTTTACTGAGGATGATTTGATAGCAATAAGCACCTCACTGCCACCTTGCCTTAGCTTCGCTGGTTTTCAACAGACCATGAGTGAATCTGTCTTTGAGCGGCTGACTGACCAGCCTTTCCTTGACCAGCTCTCTGCCTCTGGTCTAACCTGTCTGTTGAGCCCCATTCTAGACTGAGAAATTCACAAAGGGGTTTTTGATATGATCAAAAGAAAATGGATTTATGTATTTTGCAGTAGTAATGTATTTCTTTTAACTGGCTCTACATACCTGTTGTGATATACTCTAGTTATGCTGTAAAGTGAATGTGATCACAGCTTCAGTCTGACTTTGCACTTGCTCTAAATCAAAGCAAAAACTGGGTCTTTCCCTTTGTTTTTCCTTCTCAAATAGTTTAAATAACCTCCCATGGCCAAATTAACATACACCATCTCCAATATTATACACCCAAAACCTATACCCTGAAAAGCACATATCTCTCCCTCTAAAAAAGCAAACTACCATTTTTTTTTCCTCTGGTTAACATTAAAGTTTGATTGAAAGCTAATATAAGCAAAAGTATAGGGACCTGTTTTGCCAGCCATCCTAAGAACATTGCCCTTATGAACCTGTTGTGGTTAAGAGCAAGACCTTGATTTTGGAGTAAGCAGAAGCATTCAGTAATTCTGTGCAAGAATTGAGTCCAGTCCTTCCTTTTGTGTGCTCCCAAATAATCGATGACCTCTTAGGAATGAAACTCTGCAGGTAAGTTGAGAGCATGATGCCTCAACACACATCTGTTTGAGGTCAGGAACCGCAGGTGCCACTGGCAAAGGACTTGGCAGCCTGAGTTCTTCAGGGAGGGCTGGAGGTCCCCAGAGTTTCACTGACCCCAATTCTTAAATTTCAAGCTGAGTTACCTCTGTGACTAGATTTAAGTCATTTCAATATCATGAAAATTACAGATATTCTGGGTTTTTCTTAGCATGATTTGTTTTAGGAGACACTGTCAAAGGGATCTTTCACAGGCTGTGCAGCATCGTGCAAAGAGGTATTACTACTCAAACCAGGCTTCAACCTCACTTCTTGTGAGATTCAGCCAAGTTTTCAGGCAGATCCGCCACTTTTCAGCTGTGGGGAGAGGGGTCATCCTACCGGGGAGCCCGCGGCCAAGGGTCAGGCTTTCCCTACCCCATCCCGCGCCTTCCCTCTGCCCTGCCGGGGCTGCAGGGACCTCTCCTTTCGCTGCAGAGCTGCCCTTACCAGACGGATTTCCCTTCTCCTATACTATTTCACTCGGATTCTTCCTTGTTCCCACCTGGGCTGCCCCCGTCCCCCCCAGACCACCGCCGCCGCTCGTTGACGGGCAGTGGAAGAGACGGGCGAGCTGAAGGGGGGGTGGTCTCTTCACCTCGCCCGTCTCTTCAGCACCCCGGGGCCCGCTCCTTCTTTCACCCCACCTTCAAAAACACGTTTTCCAAGCGACCCTGGCCGCTTCACCCACTCTTTTTGTTATTTCATTCCTTTGCCTCCTTCCCCTTTTCCTCCCTCCTCCCCACCGCGAGGTCCCGGCCCGGCCGAGGGGACCCCGCTCCCGCTTACCAAGGGATGGATGCCGGCGTGGGGTCCCAGGCGGTAGGCGCAGGCGGCACAGTCGCGGCCGCAGTCCCCCCGCACCCTCGGGAGCAGGCAGGTGCTGAGGGCCAGCAGTGAGCAGCCGAATCTCAGGAGCAACGCCATGGGAGCTGCGAGAAGGAGAAGGTCAGCAGGCAGCAGCCTCCCTCCCGCTCCCACCCCCCGGTGCTGCCTTCTCCAGCTTCGGGGTTAGGAAAAGGAGGAATAAAACTGTTCGTCCGCCGCGGTTTAAAAGCAAATCTTGGGGCGCACTCAACTCCGGTAACTCACACCCGTTTTGGAGCCGGGGTGGTTGCGCTCTGCGAGGTAAGCGGGCGCATGGCAGCTGCAAAGTAACGGACCCGCGTCCGCACAGGAGCGGACCCAAAGGATGAAGCTCCCAGAAGCTCCCGTCCGGTGAAAGAGCTCATCCCAAAACATTTTATCCCGCATCACCCGCGCCTCACGGGGAGAGACCCACCGCGGAGCGGCACGGACGAGGCGTCAGTCTCTCCCGAGAAGGGTTTCCCACCGGAGCGCCCCGAGTAGCCGCCCCGACGACGGGCACCATCCCCGGTATAGCCTCCCCCGATTCCCCTCCCCGGTTCCCCCCTTCGCCGGCAGAGCAGTTCACTCACATACAGCCTCCCCTCGGGGCTCCCGGGAGTTGCTCGTTGGGGAGCGAGCTGCGCTTTGCTGGAGCGTCGGAGCCGCTGTTATTTATAGCGAGCCCGAGCCTCTGGAGTAAACCCCGGAGGGGGCGCGGGGAGGAGGAACTCACAGCCTGCGGCTGCTGACGGCTGCGGGGAGGGCGGCTCTGGGCAGGGGGTGCCGAGCCGTGGGCCCGCTACCAGGGCCGGGCGCGCCGCTACCGAGCGGAGCGGGTGCGGGAAG
>JANHGL010013035.1:56890-79406 GCA_024611195.1 Ceyx melanurus | reverse complement strand
GGCTCCGCTCCACATGTCTGCCTGCTCTTATCAACTTATCATATAAGGGAAGGAAAGTGATTGATTCGGGTACCGAGACCGCGAAGCCGGGGCACGGGCGAGGAGGGAGGCTCAGGCCCGGCGGGCCAAGCAGGGCCGGATCCCCCGGCTGCGAGGGGACTGCCTGCGCTTTCCTCATCTGACAGCTCGGGTCACGGCGGCGGGGGAGAAGACGGCACGTTTCCAGTTTGCAGCTGGGACGCTAAAAAAGCCCAGCCCTCCCTGCCTGAGGCGGCACATGGCAGCAAAGCGCTCACTCTCAGCGCAGGTTAACTAGGTCCGGGCTCTCGCCAGCGCGCCGCAGCACTCCGGGCTCGCCGGCTTAGCGCAGAGTTACCATGCAGCTGACTGTTTACTTCTTCTGGGGCTGCAGTGTCTTCTTAGCTTCGGGATATAACTCCTTTAGCAAGAGCATGGAGACGATAGGCAAGAAGCAGTACCAGGTTCAGCACGGGTCATGCAGCTACACCTTCCTTTTGCCCGAGACGGACAACTGCCGATCTTCTACTTCATACGTGTCCAACGCAGTGCAAAGGGATGCACCTTTAGACTATGATGATTCAGTTCAAAGACTCCAACTACTTGAAAACATCATGGAAAACAACACTCAGTGGCTAATGAAGGTAGGAGAATGTAATTTTTATTCTAAAAATCTTGTTTGCAATGCTCTGTTAGGTATTTAGCCATTCTTCCCCCCCAGCAATTTCTAAATTCTCAAAATGCATCGTCTAAACTAAATTTCTGAATTACCTTTCAACCAAAATACTGGTTTTAAGTCTGAGAACGTAATTCTACGGATAGAGAGGAACAGAGAACTTAGATGTTCTGCAGAACTCGTGCTTTAAAGTTTGTCATTACATCCGAGTTGCTTGGACAAATAGCAATGACATATCTAGACAGGCTGCAAGCATGTTTGAAATTTCTGACATGAAAAAACCAGCTACTAATTTATTAACTGACAAAGGGCTATTTCATCTCTATGTAAAGAACATAGAATGTACCTTTATCTGAGGCATGTTTGAAAATTGTTGAGACATGACTTTGAAACTTGCATGCTGAAATGATTCTTAAGTCCCACTGATAAAGAATTGTAATTCTGTGCAAAAACTGCGAGTCTGACTTGTGGTGAAATTAGCCTAGTGAAGTGATAGAATTTCAGAAAGTTCATTAGCGGATATCCTTTGCATCCTGTAACATTTCCACTCAAATACACAATATTCAAGGGAAAAATAGTCTGGAAAAGGTGTTGCAGATTCCACTTAACTTCCTTTAATGTAACTTCAATGCAGCCAGGGGGAAATGACAGGCTTATTCCCAAAGCGGCCACATGTGTAAAACTACACCTGAAACAGCTGAAAATAAAGGGTATTCTGTATATTCTTAACATGACTGGAGAGTAAACCTGATCACTATTCCAGACTTTTACAGAACTTAATTTGTTTCTAAACGCTACACTGTTCAATACATATTGATTTAATAAACCTTTTATTTCCCTGGTACCCGAAAAAGTGTGATAGAGTTTAACTGTATAGTAAATTTATGAGTGTTTATTTTTCATACCGTATCTTCTAAGCATTAAATATTCTGAGGACTTAACTGAGCAGTTGACATAGTTTCTCCAAATGTGTTCCAGTGATGTCATAAGGGCTTTTTAATAGAAAAATACATTTTTGTTGCAAATGGAGAGAATTTACAGTTCTCTGCAATAAGTAGCCACTTCTTACAGGACTATAAAACAATCTTGTTCACTTTTTTGATCCATTACAGTCTTACAAAACTAGCAGGATATAACCAAAGAAGCCTACTGGTGAATTTCTGTGTGTAAGCAACTGAAGTCACACACTTCAGGGCTGCAAGTGTAGTGTTTGCATCTACCTGAAATGAACCTTGACTCTTACATCCAAAACTCATATTGAAGCAGTGTGGGCTTCCAAATCTGTCTTTAGGGTTTTAGGATGCTTAATTTAGACACCCAAATAATGTCAGTTCAGTTACTTTTGGTTTTTTAATCTCATAGGCAAACATATACTTCCCTCTCAATATTTACTTACCTTTCTACTTATTCCAGTGCTCACTATTGTAGTGTTATGACCAACAGTAACAGATGTGCAATGTGGGATGAGAAACTCACTAAGTAAACCAGTCTAATCTACCCAGCTGCTAAGCTATTTCCTAACATAAATAGCAAAAATCACACAAAAGACTCTAGTGCTAAATGCCACTTAAGTAGGCAAACACAGTATTCTAAGTGGCATCAGGTAAACAGAAACCAGTAAGCAAATTCCAGCATCCTTATTTAGTAAAAAATATTCTCTTTCCTGTCAGTTCCTGAGAAATCAGTTACAAGAAGAATAGGGTAAGTATAGCTAACCCATTCTTCTGGGGATCAAAAGGTAGATTCTGTTTTACAAGAGAGATAAATGTTTTTTTTTAATTGAGCAACAATTTCAAAATAAGATGCTTTAGAATAGCCTGCTTTTAATTTTTTTTTTTTTTTTGGTAGCTGTTCCACAGCTAAACATCCTGTGAAATAACTCCTGTTTGCCTTTTTCACTATTTTAACACCTGCTCTTTATGTCATCTGTTTTGTTCACAAAGTGACTCCAACAAAAGTAGCTTTTCCTCAGATTTGCTTTGCTAGAGACACCTGGTCTGCAAGTGAAGATGAAAAGCAAACAATAACCTTTAAAGTTGCTTACAGAGTTTACTCACTGGTTGGTTTTTTTTTTTTTAAGGCCGCTAATATACATTCCTAGGTTCATATTTCAACTGACTAAAATATAATGCTAGTCAAGTCAGGGAAAAAAAGTTGTTCACTTAGTTTTTATACTTTATTGAAAGTGTGATAAAATATTGATTTTTAAAAATAATCCGTCAATTAACTTTTTATCAATTGCACAAAAAACTGCTTTAGATGCTTTTTTAAAACGTTATTTTTGTTCATTTAAGACTCAGCACTTACTTTGAAGTTGTGTAAAAAAAATTACATTCTGAACTTAAAGTGTGAATTAACCTTTAAATGTTGTTCCTCAAGTGCTGCACATCCCCAAACATTTTTACACTCCTCCCCCCCCTCCTGCCTTTAATCCATCAGCTAAAGGAAACGTTGTGTTTCTGAATGAACACTGGGCTGTATGAATGGAACAGCATGGGAAGTATGTGCTTCAGCTGCTTAATGGGCAAACACAATGGGAAGAAAATGAGTTACGTAGGTGCACGGTCGTGTCTGATCTGCTCCTCCACAGAGACTACAAAACTTTGTTCTACAATTGCTACAAATTGCTACTTCGTGGAAATACTTTTTTTTTTTTTGTCTGAACTGTATTAATGCCTCATGCTGCTGCTCTAAGTACTAGACAGAAAACCAGAGGATGTCTCTTCAGAAGTAGATTATGTTTAAGCATTCATCTGACAGACCAGCACAAACCACTATTTGACTTAATCCAGTGTTTAGCAGTAAGAGATGCAGTGGAACAGAGGCCAAACCCACAGATGAAGTGTGCAGCAATATACCTGAAATGAACTTTCTTCTTTGGCATTCCTTACCCTCTAACATTTTTCTAATGTGCATGTGGGCGGGGAGAACCAATCTCTCAATAATAAGATTTTCAGTTAATTTGAGAGGACAGAAGATTGATATATAGCTGATACACGAGACTGTAAATCATAAATGTAGACTTGTATGTTGGCTGTTATACTTTGGATTTTTTTTTTCCATAAAACCATTGTTTTCATGTATTCCTAGAAGACATGTAATTCCCTAAAGTTCCACAATTAAACAAATATCTATCTGAACTAATGGCAGCTTTACCATTTGGATCGTGGCTTTTCTACCCAAGGAACTGCATTTTTCAGGTATTAAGACATTGAAATAACTGAATGCTGACTTTAATGTATTTCTTAGTACATAAACTAGATCCCTTAACTCAGGAGATATTACTCTATCCAAAGCAAAAGTGTAAAAGAAATGGGTCATGTTTTCTTGGTCCTTCCTGTGACAATAAAGAGCTGAAAACAACGCATGATAAAATTTGACTATAGCATATGGAATATAAATAATATATTTGTTTATCATCAGATAAAAAGACTAGGAAATGGAAGTCTGTAACAGGAGTTTTTAAAAGCTAAGGCCAGAACATTCTGAACAATCCCAGCAGACTAAGAGAGAGGGATCCTTTGCTGATAGAGATGGAGTACCTCTGGATACTCTGAACTGAGGTTAAGTTTTCCTTGTCATGATATCCTGGAAGTTAAGAACCTTTAGTCACTTTGAAACATTTTTCTTCCCTAAGCATAGCAAAATCAGATGTCTTAAGATATACAGGAACGAATGCTTATAATTTTTGATGAGCAGTGACCATTGAAAGGCTGTAATTATTGTCATGCTTGCACTGAACTTCACATCTCAGATATAAAGAGATATTCTGACATGCTGTCATCCAGCAATATCTGCACACAATGGGCAAGGACAAATACATTGTACAGTGCTGGGTTTTGAAGTACACAAGAGATGATTCCGACTCTAAATCAAGAGCTGCATTCCTTTCTTAAGTAATGCATCTGTTTTCACTTACTGTGAAAAGTGCTTGTTTCTATCAACTACATATTTGCTAAGAGAAAGAATACTGGCAGGACCCAAAAGAAAATACTTTTTCACTTTAAGATTAATACATGTTACCAGATAAAGCTTCCACACCACTTTAAATGATATGACCATGCAGTGTGTTGTTATCTCTCTGTAAGTAAACTTGTATGAAAACATTTGCATATGTTGAAAAACTGAACAATTTCCGCATTATTCAACAAATGCCAATTGGTGATACCATTATGAAATTATACTAAATCAACAAAGAATATTAGAGATTTCTTGTACAGATCTACAAGACAAAATTGAAGTTGAGAGCTGTCTCCAAGATGCTGTCAGTAAAAACTGTCAACAGTGGCTGTTTTACTGAACCACTCTCTTACTAGCATTCAAAATACATTTTCATGTGCTTTGTTTGTTATGAATATGGTTATAAATGTATCATCTTAGACTTGGAGGCTTTCTCCATTCATTATTCACATCAAGTGCTTTACTAGCAGGGATACCCTGCTGTTTCAGCCCCCTGATCATCTTTGTGGATTCCTCTGGCCCTGCTCCATCAAGTCTGTGTCTTTCCTATGCTGAGGGCTCCAGAACTGGATGCAGTACTCACATGAGATCTGAGCAGAGCAGAGTAGAGGGGCAGAATCACTTCTCTCCATCTGCTGGCCACATTCTCATGAGGCAGCCCAGGATGCATTGGCCTTCTTGGTTGCCAGTGCACACTGCTGCCTCATGTCCAGCTTCTCAGCCACCAACACCCCCAAGTCTGTTTTCTGCAGAGCTGTTTTCCAGCACCTCATCCCCCCAGCCTGTATTTTTAGTGAGGGTTGTTCTGACCCAGGTGCAGGACTCTGCATTTAGTCTTGTTAAACCTCATGAGGTTCACCTGGGCCCATCTCTCCAGCCTATCCAGGTCCCTCTGGAGGACATCCCATCCCTCCAGCCTTTCCACAGCACCACTCAGCTTGCTGTCATCTGCCAACTTGCTGATGGTGCCTCCATCCCACTGTCATTATCATTAATGAAGTTATTAAACAGTACAGGTCCCAGTACAAACCCCTGAGGGACACCACTTGTCACTGTTCTCCATCTGGACATCAAGCCATTGACCACCACCCTCTGGATGTGACCATCCAGCCAATTCCTTATCTACTGAACAGTCCACCCATCAAATCCATATCTCTCCAACTTGGTGAGTAGGATGTTGTGGGGGACTGTGTAATTTAACCACCTTGTACATTTTGGGGCAAAGTAAGACTGGCTTCCTCCACCATTACTGTTATAGGGCTGGACGTGAGAAATGCTGCCAACTGATTCAGAACACAGTGTTAGATTAAGGTCTACAACAGACCTGGAATAGAAGATGCAAGTTGTACTTCTGAGGAAAACAGTTCTAGCATCTAGTTACTAATGGGAGCCTTAAGGATACCCTTACAGACTGGAGAGGGGAAGATGGGAGAAGATGGCTCTGCCATAAAATGTATATAATAGTATATGAAATAAAGTTGTCACACACAGAAAGTATTTTGGTAGCCCAAAAGCATCCTAGGAAATGGATAACACTGATAACAACAGTTAAACCATTGAGAAAACAATTTGTCAGTGGACTGTAAGATCAATATAACCTTCCAGAAAAGGAGAATTTATATAGCACTTCAGAAGAAGTTTCAGAAATAAGCACAGGCAATTTTATCTGCTGTTTTATTTTTTATGAGACTAGCCAAATATAAACTCCAGGCAAAAAGAATAATAGGACCATTGGATAATTAATTAGGGCAAAGCATCTGGAAAAAAAAAAAGGCATGGCACAGTAATTTAATATTTAGAAATGCCTTAGAGATATGGCACATTCCACAATGGAACAAATTAAACCAAATAACCTCACTCACAAAAAAAAAGTTATGAAGTGCTTTACAACTGGAAATACTCTGATCATTTCATTTCCTTTACCACACATATCTCTAGGAAATGGGTCAGAGGAAAAAAAAAATTGTATCTATTATCCAGTGAAAATGAATGAAATACTGTTTGGTGAACCTAATGTATATTCCAAGTAAACCAAGCTTCGAGGAAATGTTGAAGAATTCTTCAGGTTACAAAATCCAGATCCATGTTTTGTATAAAAAAACCTCACACACCTAAATAGTTCTGCAAACACTCACTGTGTCAGTTTGCAAGCTGCCTAGGAAAATAAATTACTGTTCCTTAAATACCTTTCTTTTTTTTTTTTTTTTAAATGCTTTCTAGGTTCTAATTAATTACTGAAAATCCTATTTGTTTTTATCTGTTTGTGAAACAAGTCACTGTAAAATTAAGATGATGTTTACAAAGCTCAGCAAATGTATCCTGCAATTTGTATGATGAGGAGATATCTGTCTGGTTTCATTCCAACTTCCAGCATAGCCTGGCTTAGCCTGGACAGAGAGAGGGAAGCTACAGGAACTTTTCTGCTGTCTTCATACTGATCATATGAAGCTTTGTAAGTTTATCTGATAATCTAGTAGGAGTCTACTAAGGTCATAACAAGGTCTTATTATTAATAAGAGAAGAATATGCAGCCTTCTTTCTGTTAACTTCTGTCACTGTCAGTAAAAGTATGGATGGAAATCTAGTATTCTTCACAAACTTAAATTATTCATATAATCTGTAAGGAGTGAAATATTTCCCTCTCTGGATGAACAAATACTTCAGAATTCTTAGATGACAACTTTTGCAAATGAAAATCTTCAAAAGGCAGTAAAATTTTTGACTCTGTAGTAGTTAATTTTAATAATGTAATTATAAAGAAATTGAAAATAGCTATGTGCATGTCCAAAAGCTGTACTAAAGCATGCACGAAGGCCAGAATAATTCAGTATAAAGTCAGAATTAGCCTATTAGAGTATTCTGGTATGGTACAGCAGAATCAATCAACAAACTGTCATCATTTGAGATACTTCAGAAACAATGCTATACTATGTGTTTTGAAGAAAGCATTTGCCAAAACCACATGAAAATGCAGCAGGCAAACATTTGATTGCTAATTATCACTCTACTTAACAGAATTTTTTGAGAGGAAGAAAAGCTAAAAGTTTCTTTAGAGAAAGAAAAATTATATCCATTTAAAAAATGATTGTGCAGTGTATTTAGCCCCAGCTGGACAACAGCTCTGCAGAGCTGCTCATTCTCATGCTGCAAGCCCTGAGCCACTCACCTCATGCACTCACCCTATCAGCTTCATCTACTCACCTCCTGCACTCACCCTATCAGCTTCATCACTGGGCTTGGTTTTCTGATTCAGGCCTGCACCTGACGTGTGATGCTGGAAGGAAAAAGTCTCTTTTGTTCCATTGTCAGGGTGTGGGAATGGGGAGACACCCAGCTCAGTGGAAAGGACATTTCCTGGGAAATAGCCACACTCTTCCCCCACCAGCAGCTCCCCTACGTGTGTGACATCAGTGTGCTGCAGACCTGCTGTTCATCATGTGATCACCATATAACCATGTGTTTTACACACAGGTATTTGAGTAAGCTGAAAGGTTTATTTTTGATAGCTGGCACCTAAAAATCAATTTAGTTTTGTCTTCCTTCACAGAACTTGTAGACATCATACTAAGACACTTCCTTTAGGTCCACTTATTTGAACTACAGCATTATGTTATATGCAACAATCTTCCTCCCCATTTTTTGTTTGCAGGGTGCAACTACCTGCAAGATACTAATTCAAACCCACAGTTTCAAAGTGCAATATAAACCAGATCCTGAAGAAGAATGTGTCAATCAATCAATCAAGAAGCAGTAGCCTCATTTTCCCATGGTACCAGCTGTCAACTGACAGTCTCAGCTGTACAAAAACTCAACTTTCAAACATAAAAAAGCTGCAGAGCAAGACTGAAATACACATAGCAAAGGAAAACACACTCACTGTACATTCCTATTGCATTAACCATCAGCTTACACAGTTCAATATTAAAGAATATTCCCCAGTGAAGACTTAATGACACAATTTCCATTTTTTTGGGACTTTTCTTTCCAGAAAGCTTTATCAATAAACAGGGTAGTTCAGCTATTGAAAGGGAACACCAATTTCTAGTTTCTTAATACGACTTAAAAATTGATATAGTAGGCAAAATACAGCTTAAGTGAATAAGCAAAATCAGGCAAAATCTTGTAGTTTTCTGCTTCTAAGGAACTGACTTAAATAAAACAGAGCTTCCTTGCGTGAGGTCTGAACTTTAAGCATATTAACTATCCCTGTGTTTTCACTTGTGTTAAACTTCCATCCTAATGACATATTTTCTGTCAGATATAATGACTGCCTATAAAGTAATAGTAAATTATAAAACCCTGTTGTAACTGCTGCTTGAGATGTACTGGGAAAGTTTTCAGAAAACTATTCTGACTTGATAAAACAGAGTTCAAATAACTAAAAGGTAAATGCCAAAACTAATAACCTCACCCCCAGAAAGAGTGTAAACTGCAACAAATATAAACAATCTGACCCTGCTGAAATCTTACAACGTACAAGCAAGGACTCTGACAACTATAGTTTAGCAGCTACAGAAGAAAGTTTAAATATAGTTTTTTTGTTTTGGTTTGGTTTTATTTTTTTTTCCCCCTGAAACATAAGTTTATTTGACTTTCATCTAGATAAAACTTACCAATGTCTTGAGTTCAGCTTCTTTGTTATGGTGACCTTTATTATTTTAAAAAGGCTCTGAGGACAGCATAAAAAAACCTAGCTCTGCTCTAAGCAGAAAAAGAAAAATCTCTAAGTAGAAGAATTTTCACTGACTGTTAGTGAAACTGAGATTTCATCTGATGTATCTAAAATATCATTTGACTCATAAGGTGAAACTTTAAAAAAAAATTATTTAAGTAGATAATGTAATAAACCAGTAAATCAGACATGTGCTTTAAGGCTTACTTTATGAGGACTAGCTCTAACTAGTAAGGATGCTATTGAAATAGAAAAATGAGCGATAACTTTAATCACAAGGAAATAAAACATTTTCCTTTTTATGTCCTTCTCATGTGCATGTGGGAGTAACATTTCCCAAGAGTCTCATCGAGTCAAGTTCTTCACACTGACCATTTTCCTCAGTGGATTTCCTTCCAACTTCAAAATGTTTTAACCTTCAAGCTGATGAGACAATTCTTTCCCTCAGACAGCTTTAAGATCAGTCTTCCAGCCCTCTTTTGCAGCTCGTTCCCTTTATGAATTCCTATCCCTGACACATCCAGCTTTAAAATTTGCTTACATAAATTCAGTTACTTCCCTCCCTGCTTCTTGTGCTTCATTAAGACCATCCAGCTTCCTGGCTGTCCAGTCTGAACTCCCTTTTCTCAACATCTATTGTCATTCCTGTCATTGAGTATTTTCAGTTGTGGATTCTTTTGTCCTTGTTAAATTTCTCCGTTTCCTCCCCTAATATATGCATCGTGAAGTGCATTTGGTTTGGTTCTGAGCCATTTTTGCTGAGAGTTCCTTCTATTCTGATCAATGCCAATAGCACTGTTTGCTTTCAGAGGACATGGTTCCAGTTATGATCTTCATCGAAGGGTACCAACTGGCAGCTGCCTGGCTTCAGGCTTTCAGGAGCATTGACTGGAACTCAGATGGAGAGGTGACTTTCCATCACTGCCTGAATGCTCAGTGGGGCACAAGAGACAAAGAGGAGCTTCTGGAAACAACAGATGGAAATACTTCTCAGTTCTTTTGCAACAAACTAAACTGTCTACTTTTAGATGGATAATCCTAGCTCTTGAGGCAAAAAAAAAGTACTTTTTATCAGGATTACATAGTTAAAAATACTTTTTTTCTACATCCCACACTACACTGTTTCTGTAGAACACTGCCTATACATGCTGATCTTACTTCCAAATATTTGTGTTTGTCTTCTCTTAACACAGTAGCTTCTTGTTTTATCTTTCAAGCATGGAATTCCTCAGAAGCTTTTGCTTTAAAGATTCTTAATTGTGCTAATGGAACAGCAAAGGGAAATAAGTAAGTGGCATTTGTCAAGAATATATCAAGATGCTCAGTTTTTTAACTACAGAGGTGACCACATCAGCTTCTTCTACTTAAAGCAGCTCAGTGCTTTCTGTAGCCACAGTCAAGTCCATTTTGGTTTTGGGGTCTTACTTTCCCCATACAGTGTTTTGGAAATTCTCTAACAGGTCTGGTCTGACAAGCAAGGACAAAGAATTTTCAGATTCATGAGGAAAATGCAGTAGCTTTTCAGAAACTTGACCTCCTCTCTCCATCTAGGGCAATGGCAACAGTGGAGAGTAAGATGCAGCATGTTTTAAAAAAAAGGATTACAGCATTTAAGAGGAAATTAGGAAATTACCTTTTTTATGTATAATGAACAGGAAAATCAGTCAGTTCTTAATTAGAGAAATTCAGTCCTTTAAAACTCAAGTCAGGAGCTGTTGTGTACTGTCTTGGTGTCAAGTATTAAAGAATTGGCAGACCTTCAGTTCAAATGACTGGTCCTCTCTTGGTAGCATCATCACTGAGGCTTCTTCTTCAAGAAAAAAAAATCTTAGAAAAGTTCCATAAACTAAATTTAGAAGCCAGTATGTTGCAGAGTTTAAGAGCTACTCAAAATGCTTTCAGTTTCCTTTATCTGTGAAGTTTTTCATGATGAAAGATGCTCTGTGAACACAACTTTAAAACAGGAGACACCCAGTTTTATAGCTTACAAAAGGGACTAATTGTGTTCCACAGCTTCCTAACTAGTTTGATCCTTGAACTCCGAATCATTCTTCCTTCTGGCTGGAAGTGGAATGCAAGATGACTGCCTCCCTAGAAAGCAATGCTGAGAATGAGCTGTGAATGCCTAGCTCTTTTGCACTTCCCCAGTAACATATTTTGAATAGAGGAATTTGCTTCATATTTCCTCAAAACACTGCAGCATGATTTGCTCCACCACATCTTGAGCTATTCTCTAAACATTGCAGCATGATTTGCTCTACCACATCTTGAGCTATTCTCTAAAATAAGCTGTTCTGTAAAGGAATTAATTAAAAAAAAAACCAAAAAAACCCCAACAAACAACAACAAAGATATCATAAATTGAGATAAAGTAGATAAATGGTTTTACATTAAGAAAAATATGTGACAGGTAGAAATTTGGTAAAGATTCCATAAAGGTTATAAGGCAATATAAGCAATGTCTTTCATGAAAAATGTCATAAGTACCCCTACCACCATACTTGATATTCAGTTTATTTCTGCTGCCTATTGCTCAGTGGATCAGAAAAAATACCCACATTGGAAAGGATTACTTTAGGTTTGGGACAGCAAGTGTTTATTCAAATGTGGGCTTTTTAGGGCAGAATCTTATCTTTACACCAGTCTGGTAAAGTTGTAGCATGCAAATACTAAATATGACTAAAAACATGTAGGCTTGTCTCCAGAAAGTTTGAATATTCAATTTATGAAATTATAGTCCAGTATGTAAAGTAGCATTTAAAAATTACATATCAGTTAGCACTATTTCCTGTACTTCATAAACGAGGAATCCTAATGTTGAATGTTGGTGGCTTGTTGCATATAATGAGGAATATTTATATTCATTTCAGTGAATGGCAGCAGCATCCTTGGCTTCTTGTCTTCCTGGCTTCAGTGCTACTGAACTTCGGCAAAATGCCATTCGTGACTCACACTATTTATTTATTCTTTATTTTTAGACTAATGGGAACTTTATGAATTCCTTCCCTGATTTCTAAGAGAAATAGCACTTAGCTGTGATCCTGAAAATGGTGATTCAGAATCTTAGATTACAGCCTTAATGAATGTCCTTAACTCTTAATGAGAATGGCTAATTGTGAATCAATTTTAGTTCTGAAGACATTAACGTGTGATTTTAAATTATTTCTTTACCCATAAAGAAATTCACACTAGGTTTGTCAATTTGACTGTTTAGTTTCTAGCAACATCTCTTTTTTTTTTTTTAATATAAAAAATACTTTTAATTTGCAATTTTATTTACATCTCCTGAAAAACCACACCATAAAATTTATATTCATTATATATAAAGAACCTGTGTCATTCTCCAGGCAACAAACCACATGGAAACAGGTGCACAGTTAGGAAAGTAATAGGGGTAATACTAATGTACAAAAGAAGCTCAGTGTCTGCAATGGTGAGAGCTCAGCTCTAAGAGACCCTTTGGGATAGTTTCACCTCTCAATTTCTTCCTTTTTCCTGTGCACTCTTTTGCTTTTTTTAGGTCATAATTTTGATTGTAACTTTTGCAGTTTAAAACAAGTAGTAGAAAGCACAATCATACCTTTAGGTACAAAATACTTCCAATCAAGGAGATTAGTTTCACGTTATATTAATGAAATATTTTGTTTATATTCAAGTAGGTTATTGCCAGTGATGGGGGGATTTTTTTCCTTCTGTTAGAAAGTGTAAATTACAAAGGCATAACAAACAACTTCCTCTAAAGAAGATGTAATCAGACACGAGTTGGTAAGATTTCATTTACTGTGCAACTGGCATTAATTGAACCATCTCCTGCATATAGTTTACTGTCAACTCTGTACTTAATATTTTAAAGGTTAGCATTTAAACCTTTAGTAGCTTTTTTGTTTGTTTGTTTGTTTTGTTTTACACAGTTTTGATTTGGTTATTTTCCAATAAATCACAGCTCACTTTCAGCTAGTATTCCTTTATGATGTTACTTTCACCTTTTGTTTGGTGACAGGAAAATGAGATAAGAGAAAAATCTCAGCTGGAGGTCTGGACAGGCAGACATGCTCTATGGGCCATGTAAGAAGTTAATAGCATAGAGTCATCTCAAGCATTCCCATATACATTCCCAAAAGATTTTTTTCCCTCCCTTGAGAAACAACACATAGTCTATTGGGACTTCCTGCCCCAGGAAAAAAAAAAAAAGCATTTAAAAATGTCTCTCTTCCAGACATGGTAGCTCTTTCTTTCTGCAGTGTACTAAATTTTAGTTACAAGCTACTAAAATTGATAACTGGCTTCCAGGAAACAGAGAAATATATTATTTTATTAAAAGCTGATTTAAAATAGCTTAAGGTCTGATCGATGGTGATTGATTCTATGCCCTTAAAAATGCATTCCCTTAGGTCTGTCAAGATAAATTGATCTTAGAAGTGTTTTATTTTATCTTTAAGCAGCAGTAACATCGATAAACTGTGAAAACAAATACAAAAAGCTACTTTGAAGAGAACAAAACTGCCTGCAAAATTGAAATTTTTACAGCATTTTGTCTTCATAACACCAATACATTGCAGTGATGTGGAAACACAAATGTAAGCACACATGGAGAGCCTGGAAACATGGCACATTAAGCAGCATGAGTGTCATATATATGTAGGTAAAATACTTCATATTGCCTATATAAACTGTTATGATGAAACTGTGACAAATGTTTTCTTCATTTTAACACAACTACATTACATTGACACCTGGAATACAGTGCCCAGTTTTGGGCTCCCCAATTTACAAGAGGCAAGGATTTACTAGAATCATGGAATCACTGTGGTTGGAAAGGCCCTCTAGGATCATCAAGTCCAACCTTCATCCTAACATCTCTCTATCCACTAGACCACAGCCTCAAGTGCTACATCTACTTGTTTTTTAAACATCTCCAGGGATGGTGACTCCACCACCTCCCTGGGCAGCCTGTTCCACTGCCTCACCACTTTATTTCTTACTAATATCCTATCTAAACTACCCCTGATGCAACTTGAGGCCGTTTCTTCTTGGCCTATCATTAGTAATTTGGGAGAAGAGACCAACATCAGCCTTGCTATAACCTCCTTTTAGGCAGTTGTAGAGAGCAATGAGGTCTCCTCTTGTCTAGACTAAACAGCCCCAGTTCCCTCAGTTTCCCTCACCGGCTTTGTTGCCCTTCTCTGTACCCGCTCCAGCACCTCAATGTCCCTCCTGTACTGTGGTGCCCAAAACTGGACACAGTACTCAAGGTGCAGTCTCACAAGTGTCAACCAGGATGCTGTGGCCTTCTTGGTGACCTGGGCACACTGCTGGTTCAGAAAAGATGTGGATTGGCTCTGGAAAGAGTCCAAGGAGAGCTGTGAGGATGGTTAAGGAACTTGAACATCTTCCCTCTGAAGAAAGACTGAGCGAACTGGGGCTGTTTAGTTTTGAGAGGAGAAGACTGAGAGGGGATCTTATCAATGTCTATAAATATCTGAGGGGTGGGTGGGTGTCAAATGGAAGGAACCAATTTCTTTTCTGTAGTGCCCAGCAATAAGACAAGGAATAACAGGCATAACTTGATGGTTCCACCTCAACATGAGAAGAAACTTTACTGTGAGGGTGGCAAAGCCCTGGAACAGGCTGTCTGGAGAGGATGTGGAGTCTCCTTCTCTGAAGACTTTCAAGATCTGCCTGGATCTGTTCCTGTGTGGTGTGCCCTGGGTGAGCCTGCTCTGGCAGGGGGTTGGACTCGATGATCTCTAGAGGTCCCTTCCAACCCCTAACATTCTATGATTCTATGATTTATATGGGTTAGCATTTGGCAAAGAATGGATTTATGTATTTATATAGCTATAAATGCTACCAGGAACATGACCATTTCATCTGAATAAGTCAACCATTTGGCAGCAAAGAACAAAAGCAAACCTCATTTATAAGTTAAAAAAAATCCAAGTAAACGGTAAGCAGTATCTAAAAAATGCACAAATAAATTGATTCATTGGAAAACTGTTATATGGACACTACATGATAGTAATCAGGAAGGTTATTCATTTAAATAAGTATTGCCAACCTTTCATAAAGGATTAATCCTATCTCTGCCAATGGTTAGAAAACATTTTTTTTTTTCTAATGCATACTCTACATGTTATCTTTTCTTTCTTGCCAATTTAAATCTTGCTCTAAAAAAGACAGTCTTGGCTATGAAAGCTGTGTTTTGGAATGTGCTCAGATATGATTGATCTGTCCTTATTCTTTTGGCAACTTAGCTAAATTATTTTTGTCAAATTTCATATGATTTGATTAATAAAGCATGACAGCCTCAAATTGATGACCTTAGAGAATTTTGTGTCTCTAAAAATGCATCACCGTAACTATATAACAAACATTAATTGAGATTTTTTTTTCTAATTTTCCCAGCTGTTTTTACAATTTAATCATGCTTTAAGAAACATGCTTTTTCCCATCTGTGCTTTCATTTTTATATTTACTTTCTTCAGGAATACCTGCCAGCTCAATTCATACACAAAAAATAGAATGTGTCAAGAAAAAAATCCCATTAAAAATCACTGAAATGCTATTAACTATTCCTTCTTTCAAAACTGATTGTATTAATAACTTTTTCCTTCCCCCTTGCATTTCTGTAAGGTGGGATTCATTGATTTCAAAAGCAGAATTTCTGAAAGATGCATGACTAATAGTCAGCTATTAGGTTTTGACAGTTACTTTGTGCAAAAAAACCCATCATGTAATCAAGTTTCACATGTATCAACACAAGCCTTATACACCAGCTATTAAGTGAATGAAAACAGGATTAAAAGTTACCTCCCCATAACTAGCCATGTGGCAAAGGAGAAATCTGGCAAATAATCCCTACTGCACCTTTCAAAATTGAGCAGAATATTTGAGAAGAGAGACATGCTGTTCAAACCCAACTGCCAAGCTTCCCATCTCATGCATGGGGACTGAAGCATTTAATTTCTGTGCCCTTCCCTCCCAGAAATGACCCAAGCTATTCTCACTGCTTCAGAAATTGAGTCTGCTGCTGTTTATAAAGGAAGGAGTTCCTTGGCAGGAGCTGATGAATAGTGCTTTACAAAGAAGTGTGTCACAAAGAACTGCTGTCCTGCAGAATGGCTGCTAATCCTCACTGGTGGTGATGAAGCTCAAACTTGGCTGCCTTAATGGGAGCCAATATTGAAAAAAAGTTCTTCCCCCTTCCTCTCAGGGAAACCCAAAAGCCTTGCTTTCTCAGAGCATGCAGGGAGAATATGTTCTCTCTTGCTAGGGTCAGGGATGGGCATTTTGGATGAAAGCAATTATTTTATTCTTTGAAGAAAGATGCAAGTAAGCACCTGAGACTAAAAAAAAAATAATTATGTAGTCATAAGAAGTCCTACTTTCTACAGAGTTGCATTGTATGATGAATGGAGAAAGAATATAAGTGGAGAGGGTTGGTGCATAGCTTGGTTCAGGTCAGGAAGAGATATTATGATGAGTACATGCAGATAATACACAAAAGTTGAGAGGATTAGTAAATATGAAGGAAAGAATGGAAGAGTTTATATAATCATGCTTTGCAGGATTTTTAGAGGAAAAAATCCAACAATGTAAACAAAAAAACCCACAAGAAACTCCAAAGCCACTTAATAGTTCAATGTAATGTTGATGCTTTGTGTTGCTCTAAATTAGAATGAGCCATAAAATGAAACTGGCTTTAAACCTTAAAATAAATCCTCTTTGGTGTCCCTCTTTCATGGTTTCAAGTAAGTGCAACAATTGTATTCCCAAGGTTATCTGTTTAATAATTGTAAGCTGAAAAACAGGTATGAAGATAAACTTTTAAACTGGAGTCAAGAGAATACTGCAATGATTTACAATATATCACATGAATATTACTTGAAAGAGGTTAGATACTTTGAGGTAGACATACTTCCAGATATTGAAATAAGATCAATTATGAAAACATCAATCTATATGTCCAAACAAAACTGCTTTTTGAGGTCACAAGCACAGTGAGAAGAGATATAAAAATCTAGCAGCCAGAACCACCAGATGCCTTGAATTGTAATCACAGATTTTGCATTCTGTAATCAGAGGAACCTTACATCTGTGTGGTTTAACTGGGCAATTGCCTGAGCCTACCATAAGATGTTTACCTTACCTTTAAGCCCAGAATTAACTCAATTTCTAGTACTGTGTTTTGAAATATCTCAGTGATAACATTTTCAAAGAAGTTATGCAGTTCTGTAATCCTATTTGCTGAGATTACTTTGCTGAGATGCTCATTCTGATCTCTCTCTAGTGAGCAAGGAACCAACCTTGAAGAATGAGGTTTAATATCTGTAATTATTTTATGAAGGAATTAAAAATGGACCAACCTTTGTTCATCTATTCTTTTTTGGGGAGAGAGAGTTTTTTTCCAAGTTAGAGAAGATGCAGTATTTTGAATGGTTTCTCATATGATAGCTCTCTGATTTATTTTTTTTTGTGTGTTCATTTTTTTTCAATATCCCTCTAAACTGCTAATGTGCAGTGAGGTGAGACCATATCCTTGATCTTTATAATGGCATTACAATACTTGCTTGTGGCACTGAGGCAAATGAAATGCATTCTGGAGATTTCCTTTCATTTTCTTTTAAAAAGGGAACATTTGAGCAAAGGTCTTTTACAAGTTATCTAAAATTATGTTCAGTTATCCAAATAAACACTGTTTAATGCCCACCTGTCTATCCTTTTCAGAGGGGTATATTAATTGTTTTTCTTGGGTCACCATGGAGCAGCATCTTAACATTAGTGAAAAAGTACTTATTTTTAATCTATATAAAAGCCTTCAGAATTTTGCATCTCTCTGTGGTTCACTAAGTACCATCTTGCATTCCTTTACAAATTAAATTATCATTATACTTTGACATCTCATAGTCTAATCATCAAGGCACAAATATGTCTTGCCATTACTACACAATTGAAACCCACTGTTGTTAGTTCAGCAGGAAAGAAGCAGCTGACCTAAAAAATGTCACCAAAGTTTTAAAAAAATTCTGATATGTTTGGTGAAATTAGATTTACTTCTTGGTGGGGAAGTTTTTAGAAATGAGAAAGATCCAGGTGCAAAAGCTAAGACTTAAGAACTGATGCTGTGAACAGGGAACAACTCTAATTGCCATAGTGTGATTGATGGAGACTGAAGATACCCATGTTAAATTATCATACCAAAACCCATCTGACTGTATGCTTAATCTTAGTATTAAAAATGGTTATTACACAGAGGATCTAAAGGATGTCTAGTTTAAAATCCTTGTGATACACCTGAGAAATAAGAACATTTGTGGAGGAATAAGGTGTGGGTCAAAGCTTCTGCCACATCCAAAATCTCTGTTGTGCATTGCAGTTCACCAGCTGCATGGGGAAAATGGAGTGAAAAAACAAATTCTGCTTTGAAAGTTTGGGCACCCAGGACAAAAAGAAATAATGCTTGTTTAAAAGTAAGAATATACTTTTAGTTTTAGAGGTTTTAACTTCTTAATAAACCCTGTTTTCTTCATTTGCTACTTGTAAAAAAGCCAAAAATACATTCCTTGCTCAACTAACATTGAAGGGGGAAACATTCCAAGCTGATTTATCTGCCAGTTGACCTTCAGCTGGTGAAAGGTGGAAAGGCTGTGTCTGAACAGTGATTTGATAGAATATTAAATAATAAGCTGCTTTTTTTCCCTCACTGACACAGAAAGTAGACATAAAATAATGGTCAAAGCTTCTCCTCAGTATAAGCTATTATTCTTATCAGGATAGCATTATCAAAAGAATGTTTCTTAAAAATCAATATATCAACCTGTTTTACTGTTGTCCTTAGAATAGGAACTGGTGATATGTTATAGTTTGTGCTTAAGGATGCTAGTTATTTACTATTAGCTAGTATTCTTGTTGTAGGCACAGGATGAAGCTCAAAAGTGATTATAGTTCTCTTGCTAGAACAATGTTGGCATGAAGTAGAAGTTCGAGTCTATAAATTGTTAGAAATTTCCACAAAGAAAAAAAAAAGAAATAATGTGACCTGTATTTTTAAAAGGTCAACCATAAGCAATAACTCGTGGAAGAAATGTGAAATATCTGCAAAGTGATTAAGAAAATGATACTAAGGAAGCATGGGGAAATCAGACTGCTATTTGATCTAGACAATCTAGACATGTGGAAATAAAGACTTCATGAAAGTCACTTTAATTTTCTCTTTGGTACTTATTTTCTCCTTGCTTTCTTTGAAAGCAGCATACAGTGTTACAAAATGACTATCAAAAGAAGCCTTAGTAGTTTTGACACAGAAATTACTTCAGAAGTTATTTGAAATTCTCTCTGATAAAAATGCACACATAAAATTGACATCTGACCTCTTCTCTGACTCCTGGTCATGTGATCAGAAATGCTTTTGAAAATACTTTAGTCTAGATACAGGAAAATGACTAAACTCCTTAGCTTTTGTCTTCTAAAAAAATCCCATCATTGCCAACATTGGTGAAGCTTCTCTGGTGGTTAGATTGTGAAAGTAGAAAAGCTTCCAAGTGCCCACAAGGATTTTCACCACCATGCCTTCTACCTACCTCCTGCAAATCTGTTTCTGCCTTTAGAAAATGAGTGGCCACACATTCCTTGTCATATTTCCCCTTCCTCTCACAGAGCTTAAGATTGAGAAGCTTCATATAAATGCACAACAGACAAGGAGTAAATTTGTTTAGCAAGGCAGCCAGCAGGCTTACTGTGCTACCCCCACTTCCATCATTTAAAGAATGCAACTATCTTCTCTCTTTCCTTTCTCATGTAGCTTGAGAATTACATCCAAGACAGTATGAAGAAAGAGATGGTAGAGATCCAGCAAACTGCAGTGCAGAACCAGACTGCAGTAATGATTGAAATAGGCACAAACTTACTAAATCAAACAGCTGAACAGACCCGCAAATTAACAGATGTTGAAGCACAAGTAAGTAATGAATTAGAAATCAATCATTATAATCAACAGCTCTACCCGTGCTAAGGAAACATTAGTATTTGATAATACACAGTTCCATCTCAAGCCCACTATTGCCACTTGAAAGACTTCCATTACAGCAGGATTTGAAGAATATTTAGCAAGACGATTATTACATTAATCTTTAAAAATAACAGACTTAAAACTACTGTATTATATCCAAGCATCAGCTGGGCAGTAGCATGCTTTTTATACAACCCTTGTTATATATCTCTGTTGATTATTTTTTTGAGGGGGTGTATTTTTAAAAACTTCAGGAAAAAAAATGCATCTTTTTAATCAATGCTTTCAGAGACACTACAAGTGGGATAACTGTTCATTTCCAGCACAATGCACTATATTATTTTGATTTAACAGAGGGATAAATAAATGAATCAGAGGTGAATCAAGGAACTAGAAGGAGGCTACCAAAAAAGTGTATTCACACAGAAATAAACTTGACTGCTGTACATAAGACTCTCTAAATTAATAATAATAATAAAAAAAAGGGGTTTAAACAATGCTTTAATTGAAAAGCTTCAACTACAGTAAGATATTCTGAGAAACAGGATTGAGATTGTAATGTAAAGACAAGTCCAGTCAAGGTAGAAAGGTATGTATTTGTAGTTTTGCTAACATGGTAGGAAAATTCAGATATGATTCCCCAAACCAATAATGAATAAAGCATGCAGCACATTACATTTTATATAATGTAAAGAGCATGCAACCCCCAAAGTCTGCATAATTCATCTGATAAATTAAATTACATTCTTTTAACCTAAACCAAGCCTTTGGGAACTCTTTGCTAAACAGATATTTTGTAGCTCACAGGCATACTGAATTCAGCTTTCTCATGGCATTATTCAGGAGCAATATATTTTGCACATGTTGAGAATGTATGTACTCACAGTAATGTCTTTATTAGAGGAAGAAAATAATCACTGTAATCTCTGCTTGAAATTACTGATGTCTGGGTTAAGGGCTTAATTAGCAACATAAGGAAATTAACCAAACAATTGCTCTCTCAAGGACGCTTACTTTTGGCAATAGTTTTCAATTACACTTAAGTGTGAAATCATGTCCTGAATGAGTGTTTAACATGAAGGACATGAGTAATCAATTCTTCCTGCCAAGGAAAGCCAAAATCTGCTGAATTAAAAAAAGCTGTTCTGAAACAATGAGAAAATATTTCTAGAAAACATGCCTCAATGTAATGCAGTCTGATACTCTTCTGTTTGTATCTTCCATGTTTCCTAATATATGCATCTCTTCATTTAAAGATGCAAATAAATTTAGACAGTAAACAAAACAGGAAATTGTTTAAATGCAAGGAATGAATCAACAAAAGTATGGTTCATATGATAAACATTTGAAAATGTATTTTGGGATTAAGGAACTAAGAGGGAACTATTTAGTGATGTTAGGACTGGGCCAAGAGTGAGAGGTGTGCAAAGTATTTTCTATATCAGACTGAGAAAAAAATCCTCAAATTACTATCAAAACAACAACAATAATAGTTCCAGTAATTAAATAATATCGTAAGAGTGAAGGGTATGACAGCAAAACTGAAGCACACAGTAACTCTCTTTAAGCAGAAGGAGGAAATATATAAAACTCGGAAAGAGGGGCAGGTCACTTGGGAAGAATACAGGGAGGTTGTCAAACAGGAGGCTTATCACAAGTAGTCAAGATGGATTCTGTAAGGGGAAGTCATGCTTGACTACTCTGATAGCCTTTTATGAGGATACAAGTAGATGGATAGATAAGGAGAGGGCAGTGGATGTGATATACCTTGACTTCAGCAAGGCTTTTGATACTGTCTCCCATGGGATCCTCACAGCCAAGCTTAGTAAGTGTGGATTGAGTGATTCTGGAATGAGGTGCATTGAGAACTGGCTGAAGGACAGAGCCCAGAGTGTTGTGGTCAGTGGAGCAGAGTCTGGCTGGAGGCCTCTGACTAGTGAAGTCCCCCAAGGGTCAGTGCTGGGTCCAATATTTTCAGTTTATTCATCAGTGACCAGGACGAAGGGATAGAGTGACCCTCAGCAAGTTTGCTGATAACAGCAAACTGGGAGGAGTGGCTGACACAGCAACAGGCTGTGCTGCCATCCAGAGAGACCTGGACAGATTGGAGAGCTGGGCAGGGAGAAATTTAATGAAATTTAACAAGAGCAAGTGTAAGGTGCTGCATCTGGGGAAGAACAAC
>JANHGL010013035.1:0-49059 GCA_024611195.1 Ceyx melanurus | reverse complement strand
AACTAAATTAAATTATTATAATTATATTATAATTAAAATTGTTGCTGAAGCAGTGCCTAAGCTCTTCCCTATTTCCGTGCCTGTTGAGTTGAATTTTCACCCTATACCATGCCTATACCATGAGTGTTATGTCTAAAACACTCATAGACAAATAGTTTCTAATGCCAGACATTAAAAAAGAGCATGTGGGTAACTTCTCTGATACAGGAAGAAGTTAGATGAGAGTTTTTGGTGAAGTTTACATATCTTAATCAGTCTTTTTCACTGGTAACTGGTTAAATTACATTATAAACTATGTGTGTAGCTGGTTTTTTTTTTCCAGAATAAGAAGATTAAGACTGCAATTCTTATCTAGTCACATCTCTAGGAGCTAGAGACAACATAAGACAAAATCATTGAATGGCATGACTCAAAATTTTTCAAACAGCCAAAAGTGATGCAAAGGGGCACACTGCACAGATAAGCAATTGTATTTGCTTTGGTATAAAAACTGTGGTGGACCTTCATTCTGGTAACTGAGCTAGAGCCTTACCATTCAGAAAGCAGGTCTGAAAACACAATAGAATCACAGAGTGGTTTGTGTTGGAAGGGGCCTTCAAGATCATCTAGTCCCAGCCAGGGACACCTCCCAATAGACCTGGTTGCTCAAAGCCCCACACAACCTGTACCCCAAATATCCTAATGCATAAGAAAAAAAAGAAGAAAAATTACTTGCTCTGAAAGTCATTTTCCTAGATGGTGAATACATCAAATTGCTCACAGCTTACATTCTTACCATCCTTGGAAAGCAAACTACTCCTGGTTACACGTCCATTACAGCATTTTCAAATAAGCACTGATCTTTAGCTGAAGGTGAAAAATATCAACAGCTGCCCTTAGCTCTCAGTGCTGCAGCAGCTTCTACAACCCTTCAGTACTGAAGCAATTCACAAGATAAATCCAATATTCCCCCTCCCAGTTTATTGTAATTTGAGAGGCTAATCTCTTTGCTCTTTTTGGCATCTGTTTGAAGACTCCTGCTGCCTGCCTAATCTTGGTATCTATTTTTACTAGTTTTATGAAATGCTACATTTCTTCCTTTTGAATCTAAAAACTAGGCTAGGCTGAAAGGTCAGAAGAGGATTTCCTTTTCCAAAGCCTAAAACTGGCATCTTTTAGAAGCACTTATAGCTGACTGATGAGAACATTTTTGGTGTGGAAAAATTTTACTCCCAAATTTACATAAACTTTATAAAATAGTTACTGGTACAAAAAATCTATATGGGATTTTTATGGACTTCTTCCATTTCCTATTATGTGTTTAAGTTCTTACATGTTTAAGACTAAATTGCTTCACCCTTTGGGAACAAATTTTGAGTAACCAAGGATTTATCCCAAAGAGTTTATAGTGTGTATAAAAGCTTAGCTGCCTTACCTTTAACATACAAAATGGGTACTGACTGTAACTGGAATATTTTATGGAAGATGTTCACAGTCATTCACTTTTTGAGAATATTTTAAGCCCATCAGAACTAAATAAAATGCTGTTTATAGCACTGAAGATAGTTTTACTATCTTCAAATTTATCATTACAGCTGGATTGAAATTTAGATGACAGGCATCAAAGAAATAGTATGTAGCACCTCTCCTCATAAGGGAGATGCTCCACTCCATCATTAAGAAGTTTAAGATTCTTCTTAAAGTTAGTATTAGTCCTAACATGCAATTTAAATAGATACTGATTTCAGTTTGAATTTCATTATACTGTTTTACACTAGCTTAGCTCCAGACCCCCTCATCTACTTTTAAGATCTGCTAGTTTCAGAAAAGCAGAATTTTAAAATAAAATGGACCTATGTATTCCCATATTCACAAGATTTTCTTGTTAATTTATCTGCTCTTTCTTTCAATATCACTCCAAAATTCCCCCAGTTTTCTAAATACTTTCTTCCATCAGCATTTTCCCAGTACATTTGCAGCTTCAGTAGTACCTTTTATCTCTGACACTGCAGTGAACATACACCAGAATTCTGTGTAGTTCAGGTGCTTTCTTTTTTAAGCTAGAAGGAGACAGACTGAATGAGTTACTTATAAACTTGAGTTTTACTGTGCCAGGGTTATATCTATTGACTACTCTAAAATGGATATTGGTGAACTACCTATTATATGTAATGCTTTCAAATGCTTAATATTATCTTAGTGAAATGAAAGATGGATATTTGAAAACATCTTACAGTTGTGGCTTCTTTTGTTCTAGATTATAACATATTCATAATAACGTGGCTTCAAGATTAAAACTTTCTGTTAATAACTGTTCCAATCTTAGATATAACTTTGGTGTCAGGCCATCTGTAAAGGCACTGAACAATGACAGTGGAAATAAAAACATAATTCAATTTGTTTGGTGCCTGAATTGAACAGTATGTATATTCTGACAAGTCATGGGAAATGTGAGAAGATCTCTCACAAAAAAAAAAATAAAAAAATGGGAGAAAAGGTATTTTAGGAGAAATTAGGAAACTCACAGAAATAGCAGTGCAAGAGGGAAGTACAGATCAGAAGCTACATTCATATTTTTTTCTTCCTTTAGCACCAGCTATCAACTATTTTTAAGGTGTCATTTGTATTCTGTTAAGCATGATACATACTGAGGAATCACATTTATTTGTGGTCAACCAAAACCAATTGATTTATACGAAAGCTACGAAAAAATGAGTTGTACTCATTAAAAAAATGCCACTATATAAAATTACACAAAGTATGTGCTTTGTAATTTTGTTTTCCCATGGGTGCATGCACTTATGATGTTAAATGCTTACTCTGGCAGGCCTACTGTGACATGGAAACTGGTGGAGGAGGTTGGACAGTTATTCAGAGACGTGAGGATGGCAGTGTGGACTTTCACAGGACGTGGAAGGAGTACAAGATGGTAAACAGTGTTTTCTGAAGCCTTAGTATTACTTATTATCTGAAATATAATTTGTTACATTAGTAGTAGCTTTCAAATGTAAGTAGCTTTTAAAAGTTGTCTGTCAAATGTTAATTTATAAAATGTCAGAGTAATATTAGCTGTTAGCCTAACAGACTAGCAAGTGATGTTTGTTTTTAAAGAGAAACCTCACTTGAATCAACTCTTCTGTCATATGTCCACATTCTTTGGTTATTTATATTTGCGTTTCTAGTGGCAACAATAGAAACTGCTCCAAATCTACTAAGTAATAATAATTCACTATTTCAGATTCATGGGTTTGTATTTGCTGAAGTATTATTATTTTTTTTTAATATTACAGATCTATAACCCACACAGACAGCAAAATTCTTAGTTGTCAGACTGAAAACTATTAAAAAAATGATAAAATGATAATTTCAAACTCAAAACCTAAACAAAGCTATTTAAATACACATCTTTAATTACAGGGATTTGGTGATCCTGCTGGGGAGTACTGGCTGGGAAATGAGTTTGTTTCTCAACTGACTAATCAGAAGCGTTACGTTCTTAAAATACACCTGAAAGACTGGGAAGGAAATGAGGCATATTCATTGTATGACCACTTCTCTCTAGCAAATGAAGAATTAAAATACAGGTAAGCAGTAATATCAGCTCTGAATAATAATAATAATTAAAAAGATCTGATAATAATTGTAGACTGTGTAGATGCATGGCCTTATTTCATAGAAATCATGATGATACTTCACTCAGAAAAAAAAAGTGTCTGCTCTGTTTTTCACCTGTTGTGTAAAATAGTCTTTTTTTTTTTTTTTTCCAATTCAGTGTGCATTTTACTAGTGCACACTGGGTGAGTGTAACACAAGATGTGCAAAGATTATGAGGTGGTATGATATAGGGTACAATACATGTGCCAGTACAGTGGGTGGCAGTGCACTGTGTTCAGGGCAACAGGAACCAGACTGCAGTTGCTCTCAAACCCTGATTCCCTGCAATAAATACATTTCTGGGTGGTGGATGACCAAGATAAGAAGTATTGAAAGGAGATTTTTCCACTCAAGTCAGTGGCTAGGAGCTGTTCTGCTGGCATGAAGAGCATGCTGATGTAAAGCTGCCTTCCCTTTAAGCAACCCACTGGCTTGGATTCTCAATGTATCACTCACCTGTGAAAATGAAATTTATAGCAAATGGCCAGTCTCATAAACTTGGCAACTTTACCACCACAGTTTAATGGACCTATTACATATACTCCCACCATTCTGTAAAATGTGAAGGTTAGCTTTTTTCTTACATAGTATGTTAAAATGGGAAATAATATAAATTTCAAATAAATACTGTAGATATAAATATTATAATACTATACATTTAAAAATAGGATCAACTACAGCTGTGATATATGGGCAATTGATACTTCATTCTCTAGGCTCTCTGTAAATATAGTATATAATGTTTGACTACTTACAGAATAAATTAGAGACTCTACAGATTCTTTCCTACTGTATAGTATATGAAATTTTCTTTACAAGAGTCTTACAGATTCATGGAGCTTTAGGTGACTGGACAGAAAAATTGTCTGCGTTTAGATTAATTTCTCAAAGTTTTCAACTAACTATTTGTAGTAAACAAAATCCATCTGACACCTGAGAGAACTGATGTTGCTATTTCAACTCACATTTTATAGGCAAAGCAAACCAAAACTATCAGCATCTCCTCCCCTCAAAACATTAGATCTTAATGCCTTAGTAGTATACAGTTGTTTCAACTCCAAAGTAAATATTTTTTCATCTGGAAACAGTCAGAATCTACAGTGGAGATATTTTTTTTTTTCAAGTAATGCTTTAAAATACTTATAAAGGCAACCTTTGCAATATGGGTCACTACCCTTGTCCATTAAGAATATTAAAAAATAATTACTGAAAACAAAGATGATTGACTGTAAATAGATAATTTATTTTAATATGCAACCAAACTTGGAATTCATCAGAAAATTCAGTGCTATAAATAATATATTGAAAATAAAAGAGAAAAAAAACCCCAAACTATAAAGGTATAAGAGCATACTCCATTATAATAAAAAGAATATATTTTGAATGATGGAAAGATTATGAGTTGGGCCATAAAACTGAAATTTCATGGATTCATAGAAAATTGAGATCAGAATAGACTGAGTTAAACTTCCTGATCTCAAAGCTATGAGGTCAGACCAGGTTTCTCAGGGTTTTATCCAGTTGGGTCTTGATAACCTCCAAACTGCACAACCTGTTCCACTGTCCTCATGGTGGAAATACCTGGTTCCCAGTCAGAACCTCTCATTTCAATTTACATCCACTGCCTCTCATCCTCTCCTATATTAAGCCATAATATTAAAAATTGACCAATAATAATAAAAAAGTAATACTCTGCTTACATTAATAATACTTGGAACCTTTTAATATCATTAATGTTAGAAACAGGTTCACCAAATATTGAACTCACCTTGAAAAAACCCTAGAATATTTGACTTTTTTAAAGATATTTTTGAGAAAAATCTGTAATGAGCTAATCTTTTGAAAGTTAAATGAATAAAGATTAATTCATTCTTAATACTTTCAAATATTAAGGGGATGTAAACTTGTTAAAAATAATCTGTTAAACTACCAAAGATTATTTCTGTCATAAGCAGAGAATTACATGCAAGATGAAGACTGATCCCAGGCCAAGTTAATTCTCCTCACAGAGTCAGATCTACTTAAAGAAATAGACTAACTACCTCTGAGAAAAATGAGCTATTTGATACAGAAATGCAATCACCAAAAAGATACTGTGGGAGTAGAGGGTTCAAGTCCTTCCTCTGCAAGGTAACACAGTGATAGCTGTATAATTGCCTCCCCAGTTTGATGCACTTTGCTTCTCCCCACAGAGACTGTATCCATACCTGTGTATGCAGATCTCAGCAGTTGCAGCCTCACTGGCAGCTTACATGGGCAGGGAACTGAAGCAATCTTTAAGTACCTCTGATGGTTTAACAGTAATAAATATGTGACAGATGTGAAGAGGAAAAGTAGTTAGGCAAGTGGAAAAGGAAATATGTAGAATCTCCTAAAATATCAGTTACTAGTTGGCAATTATTAGCCCAGGCAATGCTATGATCTCACATAGGTAAATTGTAATGCTACCTTGCCACGTTGTGCCAACAGCAACATAAGAAAACAGGTTTTGCTTTAAACTTTTGAACTTGGTTAAAAAAAAAATTAAATTCACACAATGTACTGAACAGTATTAAGAAATGAATGATCTATATGAAAAATTTCAGGAGTTACTACTACCTGCTCTCATTTTCTTCTAGTAAGACTTGAACACAACAGTCAGCTCTACCAATGTGGAAGGTGTTCTTTAGGGTATTGTCCTGACCATTTCTGTTTAAATGAAAATAGTATGCTGCAAAACAGCTTACTACAACATTAAGTTGGCCAGAAGAGAACTCAACTATTTGAACAGGATATTTATTGCAAACTATCACTACTTTGCAGATCAACTACTATTAATTTCCATGTAATAATTGTTTTTCCTTTCCTCACTTATACAGGATCTACCTTAAAGGACTTACTGGGACAGCGGGTAAAATAAGCAGTATAAGCCAACCAGGAAATGATTTTAGCACAAAGGATGCAGACAATGACAAATGTATTTGCAAATGTTCACAAATGCTAACAGGAGGTAGGAATGGTGTATTTTTTTGTTTGTTTCTTGGTCTTCCTATTTTTATTGGCACTGAAAACGTCTACGAGATAAATAGTGATAATTTTGACTTAGTAAATTTTGACCATTGAAGAAGTCCAAAATTCACAGATAGAAACACTGGTGCTGTGACTCCAAATGAAATATTTTCTCATTTGACAGAGATTAAAGTAAAACAAGAGAAGTTAAAACTGGAAGAGAAAAAGTGTCTCAAGTTGGGGTACAAGATAGCCTGTGATAGTGGAACTAATCAGACTCAGCACATTCTTCTTCCAAGGGATAACATTCAGAGATCAAAACACTTAACTCCCCCCCAAAAATCTGTTTTACAGATTCAGTTTGCCAGTAAAATGGCTTCTGATGCTTAACACAAACCCTTTCCCTAACTATCCTAACAGAAGAAAATCCCCAAATGCTTCTGTACACAGTACATGCCACAGAAGGACACAAGTATTTAATTCCATATTTAAATATAGTTATGAAATGGCAAAGGTACATGACATATATGATATCAGTGTTTTTCCAATGATTGTTAACTAATCATTGGAGTTTTAGGTGGTATTTTTATCTTGAACCACACAAGCTGGTATAATTTGTCAATCTGGAATTCCACATTCTGAAATGTAAACAACTGCTTTGTAAATTTGACTTCTCTTCCTGTTATCTCTTACACAGAGGTTCCTTTCCCTATAGCCCAAGTTGCAAGACAAAAAACAGCTTCTGTTTATCCAAAAGGATAATTGGATTACTGCCCTGCAAAACAGAACCACACATTATCGCCATCATAACAAAAGTATAAAAATATTATCTTATTAATAAAAATAAATTTTCATTATGACCCACTAACAGGTCAGGACCATAAGGATCCAGACTAAGTTGGGGCTGCTTTTTAATCCTTTTCCTTCTTATCACATTTCAGCAGAGGTTTTGAACTGATCTGCACAGAGAGCTGAAGCAGATAACTGAATTAATACTCTAAAAAGAAAGTAGTACAGGAATTTACCAAAGAGCACATAAAAACCCTAAAATGACTCAATATTATTATAGTTCAAGCCAAGTTCTACGAAGTTCTCAGTCTGTCAATGTTCCTGTTTCATATTGATAATAAATTAAGCTGGATTGACCACCCTTCTCAGTTTTAAATCACATTGTATTATATAAGCTTCAAGAATACATAATATAGAATTTATTTTTTTTTTGAGTTACAGGCAAGTATTTGATACTGACGCTTCCAAATGATAAGAATGAAAAACTGGATTTAGATTTCTTTCTTATTTCAGGACAATAGAGTGTCCTTATATACTATTTTTAAAGTTACCTCTGCTGATGTTTTTGTTTTCTGTCTTGCAGGATGGTGGTTTGATGCATGTGGTCCTTCTAACCTCAACGGAATGTATTATCCATTACGACAGAACAACAACAAGTTCAATGGTATCAAGTGGTACTACTGGAAAGGCTCAGGATACTCTCTCAAAGCCACAACTATGATGATTCGACCAGCAGATTTCTAAATGCTTTTGCATGATGTGAATTATGTATTCTGTAGTCTTCAAAGACTTCATTTGCCGAGCACATAAACACACATCTGCAACTTGTCTCATTTTCCAGCCCAGAAAACGTGCTAGTATTCTGAAGGGATCAGTTCAGTACAACTCCTGAATTGCAATAGCCTTGATCAGCTAAATCCCATATTATTCAACCAGACACAAAGTCTAAAGCATCAGCCTGATAGAACAGTGATTTGGCCAAACAACTGAATAAAAAGAACATCCAAGAAACTGTCAGCCAACTTAAGGACTGTGTTTTACTGATCATTTATGTTCTGTATTTGTTAGTAAATAACTGGAACTGTGAAAAATAGTTTTAGAAATATGTATTTTTGAGTCATCACTGAATTTTAAATATTACTCAAAACACTTAACTAGATCTAGAATTATTTATCTGTGTGTCATGTTTGCCTTTTATGTACATACAAAAAATACCATCCTGTAATTAGCTCAGTTCTGTAGTTAAAGAATACATTCCTTCCCCTTATAGTCTCCTGAACAACTTCTTACACTTATAAGGGATGTTTCCCAATAGCCTGTATTAACAGAGGACAAATAGCATTTAATTACTTTGCATTTATACTTGGGAAATACTATGTACAAAAAAAAAAAATAATAATAAATCACCACTTCTTTCTTTGTACTTACTACATTCACTATCTTTAAGTTACAAAAAGATCTGCAAATTACAATGTAGTATGTAATACTTTATATTTTTATCAAGATTGGATTTTTTCCTTTCGTCATCATTTATTTACCTGTAAAATATTTATAAACTGAGACAGTGGCATTACCACCAGGTGTCCAGTTGTCTATGACAATCAGTTAGTACCTGGTGCTGTACATCTCTACTTTTTGTAAAAATAATCTAGATGAAAAACGTGCATGTTTTCAATACATTCTGTTAAGCAATAACATGCCTCTACAGTTTATATAAGCACAGATAGAAATAAAATATGGCACAGATAAAAGAAAGGACATTTATACTTAAATAAGGGGCTAGTTTTTTCAGACATTAATTGGCAAATCAATTTTTGCATTTTCCATGCACACCAAGGTTTTTGCACACACTTCAAAAAGTAGTGGACTAAGAAGAAAATAACTCCTTACACTAGTTGATTTAAAAAATATATTTTTCTAATATATTTTTCTTCTTCACAAAGCCTATTTAGAGGGCAAATCATTTTCCAGATAAAAGAAAGCTCACAAGATTAAAGGGCCATTAAAACTTACAGGAGCTGCAGGGAAGCTGGATGAAAGCTCATACGGTTCTTCTGAGATCCAATGGCCCAGTTCCAAAGACGACAGAACCTAAAATAAATAAAGTTGAACACTTATAATTGCTAAAATAGCAAACTCTTTGAATGTCTAATTAGAAATAATTGCAGTTGAAGTAGTTGCTTTGATATTTCATTTACTCAAACTAAAAGATCTGCTGAAATAGCAAGCAATTGGAAAGATGTAAATTTTTACACCTGATAAAAACTGTTAAAATACCAAAGTCATATTGGAATACACAGCTATGTTAAATTTTAAAACTTGGAAGTATATTAGATAAAAGTCAATGATACATAAAATTGGAGCAAAGATTTGACAAGGGAAGTCATACTATAACAGTTCTGTTCTCTTGGTTCAGTTAAACCTTGGCCCATTTCTCCATCCTGACATGGTCCCTGTGAATGGGAACACCCATCAGAGAATCACAGAATGTCAGGGGTTGGAAGGGAGCTAGAAGATCATCTAGTCCAACCCCCCTGCCAGAGCAGGGTCACCTAGACCAAGTCACCCAGGAACAGATCCAGGCAGGTCTTGAATGTCTCCAGAGAAGGGGACTCCACAAACTGCCTGGGCAGCCTGTTTTGATTGTTGTGATTATCTTTTAATCACTGTATAAGTCATCTTTAACAGAACCAAGAAAATTGTAACTTCTAATACAATTCTTAGAGACATGCTGCATGAAAATAATTTGTTTGTAAATAAGCTTGATCAGGAACAGATGTACCATGCTGTGCAATGTGTACATTATGTCCTTAGAATACCAAAATGATGTTTGTACCAAAAGTAACTGGCAAACAATCCAAATAGATTAAAACATAAATCCAAAAGATTAGTTATGACTAACTAATCCCATTTCATTTTCCAGGCCAATTCTACAGTAACAACCTCTATCAATCCTTGCAGTATTTACAGAATTTTGTTTAGAAAATAATTTTGTTTATTTTAACAGAAGATGGATTAATGGTTGTCTATGGTGGTTCTGGAATTGAGTACAAAGGCATTATATCTACTTTCCTAGATCAAAAGAGAATGAGATACAGAGTTCATTAACAGGTCCTGCATCCTGAGGTCACCACTCACTAAAACATTTGTGGACACAAAGGCAAGAGCTCTGCATTCTAAGTCATTTTAATTTTGCTTCTGAGTTTATCAAAGACAAATTTTCAACCAGTGAATTTTCACAGCAACACTAAAAAATGCTTCAAAAAAATGCTTCAAATTAATGTAGAACAAAACCAAGTTATGGCTTACAATATTATTGAGTAATCTACTTATTCTTGACTTATCTTCATATTAAGCAGTTCCTTAGAATGTCAAAAAGGACTAAGAAAAGGTGATCTACTTTAGAATATAAAAGTGTTTCAGAATACTTTAGAATGTAAAAATATAAAAGCTTTCCTTTGCATATTAATATCAGTTGTGCTCTTGTATTCACAGTATATAGAAAAATTTGTGTCAAACATCAATTTCTCAAGGGTCTGAAAACACAGTTTGACAATTATTTAAGGTCTCTTACCCATCCAGTAGCACACTGAATGATCATATAGTGTTTGTACTTGAATAAGTAATCTTGAATTATGTTAATGGAGTGCCACAATGATTAAATGTCTAACTGTAAATTTGATATTTCTTTAAAATCCACCTTTAAAAAGATAATATAAAATTTTTTTTTCAGAAGTTGAAAAAAATAATGTAGCCTAAATTACCTCTCCAGATTACAAATCAAAGGATGGAGGTATATAATATTTTAGCTTCTTATACAGTTGAGAAACATCTGCCAAAAGACAATCATCTCTGCTTAAAATTAATAACTTGTTTAAAAGGTACCACTGATTTCTCCAGTCTGATGTGTTCCTTTAATTATCAAACTTTAAATATTTTACCAATAAAAGTACTTAAATGATAGGATTAACTACACCATAAAGGATTCCATATTGTAGCATTTTTGAAAGGAAAAGGTTATTAAATTAAGTTGTCCTTACTCATTTTCTATAGAATTCCTCATAATGGTTAAGTAAAACTTAAGCTTTCTCTTCCCTAGTTGAAGTATTCAGTTACAAATTTGGGCAAAAAAGATGGCAAAACTATGCCAGTGACACAACTACAAAAGAGACAATGACACTCTTACATGACAAAATGCATAGATTTAACCAGATTAAGAATATTTATTTTTTAAAAGTTCAAATAAATATTTTCTTTCAGTTAACTGACTTAATTACTTGAAGGATTAGACATTTATGAACAAAATTGCCCCAGTGAAATATTTAAGCACAGTTCTAAAAAAAATCCCATATATAGATATATATCAGCATTCACAGGTAATCACATGCTATGAGACTGAACAAATCTATGAATCAAATAACTGAATTCTG
Organism: Ceyx melanurus; assembly: GCA_024611195.1. Classification (NCBI taxonomy): domain Eukaryota; kingdom Metazoa; phylum Chordata; class Aves; order Coraciiformes; family Alcedinidae; genus Ceyx; species Ceyx melanurus. The sequence continues at coordinate 37,219 of JANHGL010013035.1, read as the reverse complement.
CAGTTTTTGTCTAGTTCATTCTCATGTGGCTCTCCTAGGAACTTCAGAACTTTGTCTAGACAGCAGCTCAATAAAATGTGTGAAGACAGCTTCAGCATTTGATCCAGTAATATTTACAGGAACAAACTAATGGTTGGAACAATTCCATTTAACATGCAGTATTATATGAGGGTATAGATGATCTTTGTGAAGAGTCTAAGAACTAGACTGTAAGTCAGCAGGAGAACATATAGTATTCTTACTAGTCAATACTGGTCTATGAAGAGCCTGTTTTGATGTTTTCACCAGGGGTTGTTCACAAGAGTGCAGTGCATTAAAATGGGCAATGAAATTCCAGGACAGCAACTGCCAGAATACTGATTGATCAAATACTGCCTTAGATACAAAGACAGAAGACTATTTAATTAGATTTTTGTAGTAGTTATTTACAACTTTAGCTAGCTTAATAGTTATTTGAAGCTTTTTCTCAAGGAAATATTCAGCTTTTTGTTTGACTACCCTGTTATGAGAAACTAATTTATTGCAAGTATGTTGTTACTTGTTTAAAACTCCATACAGTGCTAAGTGTGGGGAAAATAATTCAATACATATTTCAATTTAGAGATGTACAGAATCACATAAAAGTTGAAGCTGGAGTGGACCTGTGGAGATTGTGTTGTCCAAACCCCCTGCTCAATTATGTTCCTCTCAATGTGCCAAGGATGCTATTGGTATTTTTTGCCACAAAGGCACATTACTTGATTGTTAAGGTGATCAAAGACACAAACCCCTTTATTCCAAGGGAAACAAGTCACCAAGAACTTCTGAAACCCCAGAAATATACCTTAATTTGCTTCTTTAGATAGCTACAAGTAATAATGTAGGACAAGCTTCGTATTTCTAAGTGCGAGACATACTGGAAACAAAAAGGCAACCGAAGTTTATTTTGCTTTCACCCCAGCAGCTTAATTTTGAAGTATTTATAAGAAACAAGAAACAAAAAACAAATTCTGCAACCCTTTTCTGAATAAGATTAAGAGCTATTGCCATATAAATTCCAACAGCTATGTTTTATGGCTCTGGAAAGATGAGGGAAGAAAAAAAAAAAGTCATCTGCAATGTTGGACTGAGTGGTTAATCTCTTTTATAACAGTGAGAAATTGAGGTGTCTTAACCCTGGGCTGAGAGGTAAGCTCCCCACACAGCCACTGCTCACTCCTTGCTCCAGAAGGATGTGGAGGCCAATGGATAGGCAAAAGCAAGGAAAGACACCTCACCTTGAAGGTTAAGATGAAGACAGATAAAAAGTAAAGGGTGGGAAAAAAAATATCCCAACCTTAGAAAACCACACTAAGTGATGTAAAAGTAATCATTCCCACCAGCAGATCTGTGTTCAGCCAGACTACAAGCATGTGCTGCTTTGGAAAAATTCCTACCCAGTTTTTATATCCAAGTGTGACAACATCTAGTATGGAAAAATCTCTTTAATCATTTGGAGTCAGCTGTCCCAGCTCAGTCCCCTCAACTTCCTCACCCCCAGCCCAATTGTTGGATGGCTGTAATGGGAGAAAGAGAGAACACCTTGATGCTGTGTAAGCACTGCTCATCAGTGGCTAAAACTTTGTGTTATCAGCACTGTTTTGGTCACCAGTCTAAAACACAGCACCATACAGGCTCCATATCAGCCAGACCCACTATAGCAAGTCATGATTATCATGTATTTACAGCAACAGTCTGTTAACTGTATGTGGTAGTCTACAAGAAATTTTGAGGTTATACAGTGATTATTTGATCTTATTTGACTCCCTGTAACTACATGACTTGTGGTTTCACATACATCATCTGAGAATGCAAAGTCTCCAAGTTTATTCACCACCTGAATTACTTTATTTTGCTTCCTAAAAAGAAAAAAAACACAATACAATGTTGAAGGGATATGCAGATTATAAAAACATATACACAACATAAATTAACTCAAACTCCATTTATTTCCTTGCTAATAATTTCTTATCCTTTTCTCACTAAGGCTCTACCCATTTGTTAGCCCTAAATTCATTAGCCCTACCACAGAGTACAAACAAACCCTTTTCTGTCATCACACAATCATATCTACTTGCACATCAAAGCTCTTTAGTTCCCCATGTCTATCTTGTCTGTTTAAATAGAAGCTTTTGAGTTTGGAATTATCTAACATTGTGTACAATGCCTAGTATAACAGATCCTCATTCTTGGTTGCTTTTGTAGCACTATCAAAAAGGTATTACTGAAGTAAACATTTAGACACAATACTCTTAAGATGTTCTCACTAGGAAGCATCAGATTTTCAGCATCTGAATAAAATGTTGTGTTTAAATTTAGAGAGAAGTCCTAAAGTTCTGCCTTGCTACCTCTATATCTGAGCCAAAGTTTAATTTACATATTCACTTATCCTTAAATACAATTATAATTAAATATATAAAGTCCAGAATGGCCACCTATAACTGGAATTCTAATTTTAGTTGTCTGAATAGCTTTGCTGATGCACATAAATATATCATTGTGAGAACAGTGAAATACTGGTATCACTTAGAGAAGTCCAGTTGTTCAAGAACTGAATCCACGAGACCTTAAAAATTACAGTGAAAACTCACCAGTTTATACTTCAGTCACCTCAAAAAACCGGAGAGATTAAAATTCACAGCAAAACTTCACTAAATGGGTGATTCAGAAAAACAGGTAGCTGTTGGTTGTGAAGCAGTGAGCAGCATTTAACATCTCAAAACCTGATGTCATGAAACCACTGACATCATGATCTTTAAATTTAATCTTTAATTCTTAAGAGCCATTTATGAAGCTGCAGCTACTGGATAGAATGCCATGTCTATTGGGTTGCACTTTGGTGGACTATTTTCTGTTCTTTAGTTCTTTCAGAAGCAGTTCCTTTCACCTGTTTACATGTTGATGAATGCCTACAGCTGTAGACAGACAGAAGTTCTGAAGCAAAGCAATCATTATCACCAGACTTTTTTATTAAATGAAATATTGTCTAGTGCAAAAAATCACCATACAAGCCACATATAAGAAATAATACATTAATGACCTCTTTCAACAAAAGAACTTCTTTCCCAGGTCTGTCAGGATTTGCTCTCCTCTTTTAGGCAGATCACAGCCTCTGATTTCCACTACTTCTATCTGCATTGCAGCTATTATCTTTACCTCCCCCACAGTGATCTGGTGTTGCATCACTTGTGAAGTGCATTTTACAGTCCTGGTGTTAGTAGCATCCAGTCACATTAAAGGCAAGGAAAATATTAATTCCATTTATGTTTCTGACATACATTAGTATACTTGTTAATAGCTATTGAGAACAATTTACAAATAACTTCTTGAAGGATAGCCACTATGTGCTGTTTCTGAGCACTTCTATCTATGTAACTGTCAAGATTTGTTTCAAACCTGAAACAGATTTGTGAGTAGTAGAAATAACTTGCATTTTGAAAAAGAATTCAAAAAACTGTAAGCAAGCGTAGTATAAAATATGGAATTGTGTTTTTGTTGGATGTTCTTTATGCTCTTAAGACTTTTAAGAGAATGATAAGAGCATGCCAGAAAGCTATTAACTCTCCCCCTAAATATGCAGTGGCAGCTGCTTCTAATGTTTTAAAACTAAGTGGCTAAGAAGTCTACAACTGATGTTTCTTCAGCAACTATTTATATGAAAGGAAACATTTTGAACCGATGTTTCAGATTGAATTTTAAAATAGAAATAATTATAGCATATAGGGAAAACAATTGAAGTCTTGAGCTGAAAGTCTGAACCATTTACTACATAAACAATTAATTTTCTGTCAGAAAAAAAATATCAAAATTTAAGCTTAGGTTTCATTGCTCTGAAGCCCCATTGAGCTCCTCTATGGAACAATGGCTTCAGCCACAAACAGAATCACAGAATATGGTTGGAAAGGATGTCCTAGCGCTGCAGGGGGTTGTTGTGACTGAAATGCAGGACCTGGCACTTGGCCTTATTGTACCTCATACAGTTGGCCTTGGCCAAGATCAAGTCTGTCCAAATCCCTCTGAAGAGCCTTCCTACCCGTAATCAGATCAACCTCCCACACAATTTAGTGTTGTCTGCAAACCTACTGAGGGTTCCCTCAATCCCCACATTCAAGTTATCAGTAAAGATGACAAACAAGACTGGCTCCAAAACTGATCCCTGAGGGGCCAGTCAGCCAGTTTTCAACCCAGTTAAAATTATATTTGTCTATACCGTGATTTGCCAGTTTCTCCAGGAGAATGCTGTGGGAGACTGTGTCAAAGGCCTTACTAAATTCCAAGTAGATTACATCCACAGCCTTCTTCTCATCCAAAAGATGAGTCACGTGGTCACAGAAGATCAGGTTTGTTAGGCAAGGTCTCTCTTTCTTAAATCCATGCTGGTAGGCCCTGATCCCTTGGCTTCCCTGCAATGCCACGAGATCTCACTCAAGATAATCCTCTCCATAATATCCTTTCCAGGTACCGAGGTCAGGCTGACAGGCCAGTTATTTCCCCAGGTCCTCCTTCCAACCCTTCTTGTAGACAGGTATCACATCAGCCACCCTCCAACCATCTGGTACCTCCCCTGTTGACCAGGATTTCTGATAAATGACAGAAAGAGGCTTGGTGAGCTCTCCTGATAGTTCCCTAAGTACTCTTGGGTGAATAACACACACATACACACTAAACAAACAACTGTACATACATCTATGTACATGTTTCTAGCTAGAACACAGAACAAAATAATTTAACACACGGTCCAAAACTAAAGTACATTTTGTATAGGCATAAAAAGATATAACATTCAAGTTTAAACAGAGTCAAAAGGTTTAGTACTTACTCAGAAGACATACTGGTCATAACTAGTGTCCTTGTTGGCTAAAGATGTGAAAGAGACAAGAAAACAAACAAACAGAGAAGTTTTCCCCTTTGAAAAAAACCCAAACCCTTAAATTAGAAACTGTTCCATTAAAAGGCCTAAACTACTTTGTAATTACAGTATCACCTGCAGAAGATGCTGTACTAATTAACACATATACTAGAAATATTTTGAGGACAAGGACAGAGAGAAAACACTTTGTCGTCTTGTTTCAAAGCATCCAATATAACAGAATACAGTAATGTAAATTTTAATTAGTCAAAACAAAAAGCAAAGCATTCTCCAGTCTGGGATGCCACAGAAAAAAAGGATAGTATTAATCTTCTGCCTTTTCCTTCTGATCAGGTCAAAAGGAAAAAGCATCTTCCCTTCATAGAAAACATGTAATTTAAAGTTATTCCATTTTCTTTCAAAAGAAAGGCAGGAACTGGCTGAGATGCTGCAGAAACAAGAGTATATTTATTGTAATGTGTACTTCTAATTATGTTATTTATATTTTGATAGAGTACCTTTTTTGGTTTATTTTTGGTTTTCCCCAAAATTTCAGTATTTTAAGTCCAGGTTTTTAAGTAAACATCCTTTCAATCTTAAATCTTGTCCAGTGAATAAAAGTTGCCTGAGCAGTATTACACAGTAATGACCATTAAAGTCTCCATCACACACAGATAAGGCAGACATTAATATTAGCAGTATCAGAGAAATATAAACTGACCATAATGTGGTTATCAAAAGATACACATGTAAGAAGAGGTTTTGAAAATCCTAGGTAAAAATTACTTGTAGGTACATAAACATGCACAAGTACATATACATAAACATTTTAACTTTGTAGAAAAAGAAAACTGACTTTTTTACAGTGATTTCAAATTAGGTTCTTGTGGTGATTGTATAGTACTGGCTCTAAAGCCAGATCCTGATGTGCCTGTTCAGAATGTGCAGAACAATATCCTTACAATTTTTTATAAATGAAATGTCATGGAAGTTTTACTAATAACACCACTACTTTTGCCAAACCTGGGTTAAAAAAAAAAAATACTATAAACTAAGATCAGGGCAGCTTGAGATCATACGGCTGTTTCAGGGTAGAAATATTTGTTAATAGTTCCTTAATATCTATAGGAAAGTGAAAATACTGAATCTAACAAATCAGGAGACCTGCAGCCTGTCCCGACATCACCCTACAAAGTATGCTTTTATGCTACAACACATAATGTACAAGATGGTGTAGTAAGCATTCTGGGCAAATGTTCTATCCGTGTCCTTCGAAGTAATTCAAAGGCTCAAGAATGTGAAAAGATGTGTAGAAAAGGTAGATACTGAAATAAATTCAATTTCTTCCAAACTATTATCTCATTTGTATTCAGAACTGCATATTTTTTGCAAGACGAAGGTCATTTGCTAAGTAGACAACATTTTGTTTTATTGCTTCAGTAAGACAAGCAATCCTCTTTAATTACCAAGCAGAAAACTTAGCCAAACTATGTTTTAATTTTCAGTTGTACATTTTTCAAGTTAAATGCTTTCCCCCTTGCTATGCAATTTTTCTTCCATGCTCTTTACGTCTGTTTTACTTTACATTTTGCTTTTATTGCAAAAACATTTTTTGAGTTAGCATTTTCTTTTCTGACCCGCAAAGAGACATCTGGTGAGCATCACTATGAGTTCTAATGCACATTTGTAGCAAGATTAGTATTAATAAAACAGTGGAAAAGGTGGTATTAACTGGTCCTTTTATTTATCATTAATCTCTGAATTCTGAAGAGTTGCATATCTGCACTCCAAATCAAAACACACTTGTTTCTGAATTATTCTTTAGGTATGGAATAGAAGCTGTGTTATAAATGACATGCTTCAGCTTTTCTTTATGCTTAGGAGCACAGTTGCATTAAGTGTCACTCTATAGTCTGCCAACGACAAGACGTTTCCAAGTCATTTGAAATAGAGAACATGCATTTCACTGGCTGAATGGAAATATAATCTGTAAATCTTCCCAGGATTTAGGAGACAATGTCATACTTCTTGTATGTTAACTGCTCACAGTCACAAAAAATGATTAGAGGGCTGGAGCACCTCTCCTATAAGGACAGGCTAAGAGAGTTGGAGTTGTTCAGCCTGAAGGCTCTGGGGGTACCTTATAAGTGACCTTCCAGTACCTGAAAGGAGCCTATAAGAAAGCAGGGGAGGGTTTATTCACAAGAGTTTGTAGTGACAGGACGAGGGGTAATGGCTTTAAGCTAGAAAAAGGTAGATTTAAGTTAGACATTAGGAAAAAGTTCTTTAACATGAGGGTGATAGATCACAGAAATGGGTTGCCCAGAGAGGTGGTGAAGGCATCATCCCTGGAGACATTCAAGGCCAGGCTTGACAAGGCTCTAAGAAACCTGACCTAGTTAGATGGTAATTGCAGGGGGATGGACTACATGACCTTTGGAGGTCCCTTACAACCCAATACATTCTATGATACTATGATCTACACCCCAAAAGAGGCATCCAACCTCAAAATATATTCTGTATTTCTTTAATTGAAGTGACAATCTTCAGTCCTGATAGTTAGTATGAGCCAAAACCAGAGCCATGTGTAGCATGGGGATATTCAAGAATCAGGTTAATTCCCCTCTGCTTTTGCCTAGGAAGGTTGTAATGATGATTCGAAACTTTAAAGTTGTTTCTAGAAACTATCTATATATTGTGCTATGTTAATCTTTTCAAGTAATTGTGGCTCTTAGCTGAAAATAATTGGTAATTGTAATGAATGATTGCTATACAGAAGTTTTAAACATCAATTATTCAAAGCTGTAATTCATGGGCTGTCTGGCCTTTCTCCTCTTATCAGTCCTTCAATACTGGTATTTTTAATTTCCTCTGGCTACAAACTCAATTTTGTGTCATTTTCTGACCAAATTCAGTACCTCTGAAAGATGTGAAAAATGCACCCTTCCTAACTAAATCAACACTACCATGGGTAAAGTTCAAAAAACAAAGCAAGCTATCAGAAGACAGAAAAATAAGATGACATAATAGCTAACAACTATATTAGAAAAATAATAATGAAAAAACTACTCATGTGAGAATACAAAACTGTGTAGCAAGGGACAGATTTCACAGTCATCTGCAACTTCAAAAGGCAGATTTATCTGGCTATGATCATTAGCAGAACTAGAGACTGACTTTGTCTGGTAGGACAAACAAAGATCAAGGAGAAAGAAAGTATGTTCCTTCCCACCGCTTTGACTGCAAGCAAAAAATTTCCAAGTAAAGTGATACTGTCATATCCTATAAAAGATATCTATCACCTCTCATATCCCTTTAAAAATATGAAAACTTTTTATTTGAATAGAAGTGGCAGTTAACTGGTTATTCATAATGGGTCTCTCTGATCTGTTTAAGGTTATCTGTTTAAAGCATCACAAAATGTTTACATTTGTGATGCAACAGGAGCTGTGATAAATGTAATAATTTTTGTGACATTAAGCAATGAAATTATTACTCAACCCTCCTATGAAAAGATTTAACAGCACTGTAACTACCTTGTTTGAATAGTCTGTTTCTTTATGATTTGTAGTTATTTCACTTTTTACTCCCTATGCAAAGCAACAAATAATTACATGTTCAATTACATGGAATAATTGAAAAATGCATCACAATGTGTCATGGGTTTATCCTATCTCAGCAATCCAGTATCATCAGCTTAGATTTCTAGACCAGGGAAGCCACCTGCTGACATTCATAGGCATTAAGTCAGTGTTTATCCTTATCAACTCTGTATAGGAAGAACCTTGAGCTAGCCTCTGTTATGGGCTGTGGTGTCTCAAAACTAAGAAGTTCCAACCTATAAGCCAGTTTTATAAATCTATGTTTATGAATTGCATTTGACTATGTAGAACAGATCAAACCTCCTGTGGGTTTTGGATTGGTGGTGGCATTTTAAATCCAAAAAAACCCTGCTCTGTCTTCATGGCTTTCGTTAGTTGGCAGTACAATTTTAGATAACTTTGATTAAATGTCTTCCACGTTAAGGGTAGAATAAACATAACTATATAAACACCACAAAGAAAAAATGAATACTTCAAGTCTAAAATTGTGATACAAAAATATTCAAAGTCAATCTTGATTTTCACTTCAGCTAAAACAAAAGACAAGAAACTCAACCTGCATGCTAATTTGAAGAAAACGAATGCATAACACAACAGCATAGCAGAAAAATACAAAATCTACACCTTGATACATATTCAGGAAACGTTAGTGAATGAGTTGTGTTGTTCACTGTAGTATACACTGAAGTGAATAAGTTATAACTGGAGTTTCAGTTCAGACATTGTAGAGCAATCTAACTCAGCAAACATCTGAAATTATTTTAAGTGGTATTAGATACCAAGCTCTTTTTCTATCTAAAAAACCTGCAATTTACATTGCTTCTCAAAATAAGAGATTTTCAGATAAATAATGAATTTAACTAATTACAACAGATTCCCAGACTATGCATTATATTATCACCAGCAATATGGTGAAGCCTTATATTGGAACTGTTCAGTACAAAACTGCATATACTCTACAGTGACTGTAATTTAAAGGTACTTTTTTAGATATAAAAGATCTGGTGATTGACATAGTCACATCTCTGGAAACAGCAGTCCATTCAAATAGCTATGAAACAGCATTTCTTTGTATTTTTTCACAAACTTTAAGATTTAAATAAACATTAGAAAAATATGTATAATACTATGATTTAATAAAAGCATTTTAAAAAACATTTGTGCTATTTCTTCTATACACTTTTTGCTTTGGGCAAAGAAACAAACTAAAATTTTCTAATTTCACTTCCATACTGTGAAACATTAGCAAAATGGTGCAATTTTTAAGCAGCAGCCATAAAGTGTTGTTTGAAGTTGATTTATACATTCTACTTAAGAGCTACAATTGTTAGTTATACAAATAATATATATGTATATAGTTAGGACCAAAAAAGTAAATAAAAACATCAGTAACGAGCAGTAAGATGCAGGCAAACAGTAAAATAATTTTAACCCAGAGAAGATCACTGTTCCATGGAGATTAATATCCCTCCTTCAGGATGTTTAAAATTTTGAACAGCCTTGTAATTTCTTCTGCTCAGAACTTTTACATAAAAGATGATCAAAATCTGTGATCAAACTCTCTGAAACTCCCCTAACAGCCACCAATTAAACATCTAATTTACTGCATAAAATTAGTTACCTAAGACATCTTTCAGCGCTTTAGGATTTCTCATTCCCAAAAGAATTCAGTGCTCATTTTAGTTGTATGACTTGTTACTTACAGATAAAAAGTAGTATTTGCTTTCCTGATCAGTTTTATATTACTTAGAATATATAATATTCTAATAATATATTTATTTTTCTAAAGGCATTTTTACAAGGCTAAAACACCTTAATAAGATTCAGTGCTGACTCCATTTTCTCACTTTTGCTTTTACATCCAATCTGAGCTCAAATAGTAAGTTAAGAAATTTAGGTTTACCTAAACCTAGAAGAAAATACTGCATAAATCTTTATTCTGCAGAAACACACACTGGAGATAATCCATCACAAAACAAAAAAAAATTCTGCTCCATTTGCTAACTCCTCCAAAATGGACAGGAATCTTTTCAGGGTACTTCAGTGACTTTTCAACTGTAGCAGTCTGTGCTGGTTTCCCAACTCATCACCTTTTTGGTACATACAAAGGCACCGAGTTATTTTTCAAGAAGAGGAGGTTAAAAAACAAGTATGACGAGTTAAACTGACCTTTTGGAGTCTTCTACTTTTTCTTAATGCCCCACTGTGCTTATTCTTTTGTTCATTAAAAACTTTGCAGGAGCCATCAGTAACATGGCATTCTGAAACTTCATTTTCATCACCTAGAAACCAAATTTAGAAACTTGAAATGAAAAATGAAGTCTTGAGAAATGAAACTGCCACCATTATTTTATCATAGCAGGTAAGAGCTATCCACAATTAGGATACCCAAATTAGTTTTATCAGTTGTTTTTCCACTGTATCAGTTACAGGAAAAGGAATGACACTCAAGCATCTGAATGCATCTTTCAGTATATGATTTTGTTAATAAAGTAGTTCTAAAAATCCCAATTTCCAATCTTTTGAAAGTCATATATTGACTAAAAGTAGAGAATCAGCTCAATTGCTTTCTATTTAGTAGAAAATTTGCAATTTCTCTGAATACAGAGATATCTGAGTGTTTGAAGCACCATGGGTAGATTTTTCATTTCTTATTGTAATGTCAGTGCTTTCAGTACACACTCTTTATCTGAAATGACCTGCAGGTCTGAAAGATATTTTCAAGCCCTTTCCATGCAAATCCAGCCAAGGATTGTGTCCACACGTAGGCAAATGAATCCTGTTTTTTATAAAACCACACCATCCATAAGAATGGATTCTAGTGTTGCTGCTAAAAAGCAGTGGTTTTGATCATATATTTTGTGAATTAACATATATTTAATTCTTCAGCAATGTCAGGATGACTTTTATAAGCACTAAATAATGAACCTTTGAATAATTTGAGAAATTAGCTTGCTTGCATAAAATGAGAAACTTTGATCTATCTTTTGATCAATGAAGTTTTAATTACCAAAGTTTTAAGTAGATCATTTTCCCAAAACTTAATTCAACAGACTCTACTTTAGGACATTCGTTAATTTTTCATTTCAAAGAAATGCATGAGATCAGTTAAAGAAAGTTAATAATTACTGATTAAAGTGGCCTAAATTCAGCTCCTCCCAAATAAGCTGCTTCTGATTAATTTTGGAAAATTCTGAAGGGTACTATCCATATTTACAAGACTGACTGCATACATAGCTAAGAGTCACTTGGTTTTCCTCTGTCAGTTACTTAATCTTTGAGGTGACAGAACAATAACAAATTGCTACACAAAAATTGATGGCATTTTCCATGACTGGTTACTTATTTTAAAATTATAAACTTTAGTCAAAATGAAATCACTCTGAATTCACAAGTTTCTTGTGAATTTACACAGTATTACAGTAATTTGTGTAATACAAGTAAATTTGGCTTTTGGGTACAACTGGTAATTTAAACTCAATATATAAATACAAAGTATAACAAAGAGAACTAATTACTTAACTGTTTTATTTAGTAATGCAATAAAGCCCATCATCTTCAATCACTGAGCAAGACTGCAAGTCAGAGAGGAGAAAGATCTTCTCAGACACACCCCCTTTAGAAATGTAACTCCTTTTTTTTGGGCAGAATATGTCTGTCAATTTCCATTAAGTTATTTCAATGACTATAAAAGGACCATCCACTGTTCTGGGGGTTGGATTTTATTTTTTTTTTTTTGAGGTGTGGTTTGCAAGGCAAGCAGTGAGAAGTGTGGTAATAATTCCTTTTGCCACTTTTAGCTTAAATGCTCAAGCCCCATAGCTCTTTTCCCACTTGGGATTAAAGTCTCAAGACATGCATGCTTGGACCTCTTTCCACTTATGGTTCATTCTCATTTACAGGAAAACAGGCAAAGGGGACACAGTCCATAATCTCCTCCAATTATCAGCCTAAAGATTACATGGATCCCATAAAAAAGGATAATTCTTTGCAATGCAGTTCCTGCTTCTTGTCTCCTGATTCAAGCACTTTCCAGTTTTGCATCCTGTAGTTTTCAAGCTTCACTTTCTATTGCCTGCTTTTCCCTGATTGCTTCTTTGTAACTGCTCAGTCTAAGTAAGGAGTTTTCATCTTTAGTAGTGTTTCCTGATTTGGGTTTTTTTTTTTTAGATAAAGTTAACACAGCTTTTGATGGAATTCCATCTACTGTTAGTTATCCCTAAATTTAGTTAAAATACACAGTAGTGCATTCCACCATGGTCCATTACATCCCAAAGTTCTCATTGCTCAATGACTGGAGGAAAAAAATCAATTACTCTAATAGTACTCTGAAGTATTATAACAAATCAGAGTGACTTTAATTTGCAATTTAAGCTTCTTCATTTATCGCCAGTGTGAAGTTTTGAACTATAATATTATCTTCAAAATTCCAGCTGATATTTGAGATCAAGCAAAGTAATCGTTAAGCAATTAGATAGCTTTTGTCCAATCAAATCAATCATGTCTATTTAGTAAAAAAATAACAGTACAGTGTTCTGCTTGAAGGGTATGACAGCAAAGTGTCACTTAAATGAAGCTGTATTTTCTATTTTGTCCTTATCCACAGTTATTTACCCCAGCTATGAAAAAAATAAGGCTGAATTTGTCATTGTTTGTAATCCTTCAGGTACACATGCACAGGATGTTTAGTAACTTCTAGTATAATTGCAGTTATTATTCCACTACAGGCAAAACCTAAGTTTTTTCTATTCAGAACACAATTTCTTGAAGTCTTCTGAAAACTTACGTGCTCACCAGGTTCTCAAGTGTTCATCGACACTCCTACTAAACCCGCTCATTAACTTGCACAGAAGATAGTATTACTGTATTTCCATAAATTTATATTCATGACAGAGAAAAGTCACCATTCCCCCCAGTTTGTAACTGCTAAAATTTAGGCACTGACATGCAAAAGCCAGTTCACAGCACGTATTGATTACAGACCACTGAAATTTATCAGGTATGTCTGGTTTAATCAGAAGGACAGAAAATTTTTATTATCTCCAGAAAGAAAGCTGAGAAAGAAAATGTGAACCTTAGCAGGAAAGCATCTTTTACTATAACTCCTAATTAATTTCAACTCTTGTATCTGTGATGGTTCTCTACTTGATTTATGACTTGGAATAAGACTGAAAGAAGTAGTCATGTTTACACCTGTGCTGCTCAGCAAAACAACTGGACAGCCTTCAGTGCACCCTTACAAACCTCAAGTGTGTTACAGCATACAAATTAGGACTTAAATGTTAGTTTCAGGTTAGCCTGCATATTACACTTCTACTTTAAAATCAGATGTTCCAAGTAGTTTGTGGAAAGAAATTTTATTTTTTTTTTGCTATTAAATACCCCAGGCAAGAAAAAAAGTTTTATATTTAAATTATATACTAATTAAATTTTATATGGATACTTATTACTCCTAACTACATGTATATGATGAGTGAAAATAATTAACTTTTAAAAATAATGTATTGTATATACCTGGTTTCAAATTACATACAACATACAAAAATATAAAATAATTTGTAATTTATTTACAGGGACTATTTAACAAATATACTATTTAACAAATAGTTTACATTCAAGCAAAAAAAAGTACTCGTTTAATAAAAAACAATTATTCCACTGAAGTATCACAGCAGTAAGTTTAAAACAAGATTTTAATTTTCTTCCATAGAACATGCATTCTTAGGGAAAATACAACTCATCTTTCATTGATTCCCTCAAATATGTGATGTTCTATTTGACTACCCAATAGATACAAGAAGCTGAATAGATTTCATTTGGGAAAATTAAAATCACTATAAACACAAATTGAGACTTAGAAGCTCCTAACAAAAAGGGAAAAAAGACTAAACATTAAATAACATAGTTTAATACTACTCATTTTTCTCTCTTCCCAAATCTGTTGTTCAGAGAGAAAATAAGAGCATAACATGCAAAAACATTGATCATAATGAATAATTTATTTACCAGAATTTAAAAGTTAATAATTGAGTTTAGGTATGCCAGTTAATTTCAGAGTTAGAAGTAGTAAACCTTTTCTTCTTCCCCTCATTTTCATTAGTTTAGTGAAAAAAGACATTACAAATACATAATTTAAGTATCATACATAGGAAAAGAATGATAGAATGGTAGGGGTTGGAAGGGACCTCCGGAGATCATAGAGTCCACCACCCCTGCCAGAGCAGGAACACCCAGGGCAGGCCACACAGGAACAGAACCAGGCAGGTTTTGAAAGTCTCCAGAGATGGAGACTCCACAACCCCTCTGAGCAGCCCTTTCCAGGCTCTGTCACACTCACAGTGAAGTTTTTCCTCAAGCTGGAAGGCAAAGCTTCTCATGTTCCAGTTTGTGATCACTGCCCCTCATCCTATCACAATCTGTGTCTGGCACATGAGAAGACTGTACTGCCATTCAACAAGACTTGGGACAGCTTGGAGAGCTGGGCAGAAGGGAACATAATTAAATTCTACAAGGGTAATTACAGTCCTGCACCTAGAAAGGCATAACCCCATGCACCATTAGAAGTGAGGGGTTGACCTGCTGGAAAGCAGCTCTGTAGAGAAACTGGAAGTCCCAGTAGATAAGAAGTTGACCATGAACCAACAATATGCCCCTGTGGCCAGGGTGGCCAATGGCATCCTGAAGTGTATTCAGAAAAGTGTGGCCAGTAGGCTGCAGGAGGTTTTCTCCTCATCTACTCTGGCCTGGTGAATCCACATCTGGAATACTCTATCCAGTTCTGGGGTTCCCAGTTCAAGACAGACAGGAAACAACTGGAGAGAGTCCAGTAAATGACTACAAGGATGATGAGGGGACTGGAGCAACTCTCATGATTAAAGAGGTTTTCACATGTGTTTTTAAAGAGAGACATGGGACTGAAAGGGGACCTTAGCAATTCTTACAAAGTGGGAGTCTCTGAACATGAGAAATTTCTTTACTAGGAGGGTGAGAGAGCACTGGACCAGGCTGTCCAGACAGGTTGTGGAATCTCCTTCACTGGAGATAGTCAAAACCCACATGAATGCAATCCTGTTCAGCCTGCTCTATGAGAAGCTGCTTTAGCATGGGGGTTTAGACTAGATTTCCAGAGGTCCCTTTCAACCCCTACCATTCTGTGAAACTGTGATCATCTTCCAGTAAATGGTCACATGGCAAAAACCACATACAGTGGATTCATACATCCATGGGTGTACATTTATGTTTGCATAAAATATACCTATGTCAGCTTTTTAAAAAATATAATTATGTTCTCCAGGTATTAAAATACAGATGTATTGAATCCAGAGTATCAGCCCAAAGTTTTGCAACTTATTATCCACAGATATAGGCACATTCACCATTTCAGAATTTTCTAGGGAAAACAAATGACTAAAATATACAATTACAAAGATTTAACCCTATGCAAAGTTTCACAAACAGCTCTGAGTATCAAAATGTCAAAGTGATTACTCCAATGCAAGTTAGGGGCATTTTTGAGGGAATTTCCTGATATTCAATATTCTAGTATACATTTACACTAAAATAGCTAAATAGGCCAAAGCAACTTGAAAACATGCAAATACAAAAAATACTCTTCAAGTTGTTATTAAAAAACAAGGATCAGTTCCACGTAAAAAAGCCATGGTTTGAAAAGATGCTTACATTGCAACTCCTGCATATGCCCTCAAATGTCTTATTCAATCTTCATCATAGCACAAGTTAGAAATAAGTTGGTTTTTTTTTTCCTGTGGAGAGTTTACACCCTCAAGTGCAATTAATCTGAAGTAATTTTACTTTATGAAATAAAAATAATTAACAAAGGATCCTGTGATGAGGAGTTACCATTTATAAAGGCATCGTAACATTTAAAATAGGAAGACTTTAGTTTCTTAAACAGATTTTGAATAGCAGCAGGAAGTTTATAAAATACCAGGCATTAGGGGAAAAAGATGCTCACAAACATTTGATGCATTTTGAGCAGTTTCTTATTTTCTTGGTAATTTTGTGTTTGTAACATATGGGAAAACAAATGTCTGTTGTTTTGGATCCCATGCACTCATTTTGCTCAGAAATAGTCAGTACTATATCATTTTCTTCCTTTGGTGTACTGAAATATTTTTCCCTTAGGAATGACAGTTCATTTTGCAATTAATTTGGATGAGTATATCTAATGCAGCATGATAGCTTTTCAGTTTCCAGCTCTATGTAGCAACTTACCAGTAGTGTGAGTACAGTAATTCACATTGGTTCTATAGGATATTTCACAAGCCTGCTGAGGCAGCCTATTCTCATCACCAAGATCTAGAGCTTCTGCAGTGTCAGCTTTTTCACTATTTGACATGTAATTTAATGGCACACTTCCAGAATGTTCAGCAGGTTTGAAATTTTTCTTTACTGAAACCTCACTTGCTGGAATAGAGTTTTTCACACTATTCTTCAAAGTAGCTTGTGGCTCAGAGAAACTCACATCAAGTGAGGCTATGCTTGTAGAAGAGTCTTTGCAACAAACTTCAGGAGAATTATGGGATTCCTTTGGTACGTGTACTTCATTTTCACTCACATCAGATGATGAAAAGAAGTCTTCGTAAGAAGTATCTTCAGTGCAAAAAGACTTGCTACATGTAGTAATTGCTTCCAAGAACTCTTTAGACCCTGACACACCTGGTTCTGAAGTAGCTAGTTTCACACTAGGTGGTGTTTCTACTTTCTTTCTCTTCTGAAGAATACACCTGTTAACTGGGAAGCTTCTATCCAATGAACATGTATTTAAGTCTTCACTGTTCATAGCTGAATTAGAGGAACTGCCAATCAAAGCAGAAATAGTATTTAACTTGACTGTTTTTTCAGAAGGACCCGAGTCCTTGATGTAGTTAGGAGAGCTTTCCTTTGCAACTGTAGTAATCATGCTATTTTTACCCTTCTGACTTTTCTTTGGAAAATGTCTATCTTTCTTTTCTGAAGACAACTGATCATCCAAGGTGTGCTGCAAAATCTGCTTTTTTAAGCTTCCTCTGCAGTGCTGTTTTGGTGTTAAGCTCTTCCACCCACAGCTGTGTGAGGGAGAATTCCCTGAAGCACTCACAGAAACATGAGTATCAGTACAAGTATCACAGGAGTGTTTTACTACCTCTGTAGTTTTCCTTCTCTTTACTTTATCAGTTTCCCAAAGATAATCATAACTTGAGTTCAAGCAGTCTTCCGTTTGTTGTCCTGAAAAGTACAAAGTGTCAATATAAGTGTATTTAATAAACAGTACCATATTTTTAAAAATACATCTCACATTACCAAAATAAAACAATAATTTAGCCACTTCTCTGCATGGCAAGTCATTAACAACTACAAGGAAAATGGATTAGAAATAAAGCACATTTTATGTTGACAAGAAGCTAAAAATGCTTGGATAGCTATCCTATATTCTTAAGTGGTAATATGTGTTTTTAAGTCCTGTTCTGCTTTCTTTTTTGATCACAAACAAACCAGAAGAGGAACTTTCACTCTTGATCTGTGGAGAAAGCTAGCAGGATTTTAGAAAGATAAAGCCAGCTATAGTAATACTGAAAACTCAATCATAACTTTTCTACCACATCATTACCATCACCTTGTAGCTTTTGCTGTTAAGAAGAAATTAAACACATCATCATATCACACCACATACATCAACACAATGTATTAGAAATAATCAGAATGTGGAAAAATAGATGTCTTGTAGCTATTATTATGAAATTATTTTGGAGGACGTGATATACAGAATCTATTAAGAGCACCTGACAACAAATTCCTCTGAAATAGGCTAGTACCTTGGATTATTCAGAATACACTTAAATATCATTGTTCTACAATCTGATTATTGCAACAGATGCTTTTGTTTGACTTCACATTGAGAACAAAGTTTCAGCAATATTCATTCTGTAAACGATCCTGTAGGTTTTAAAGTAAATCTTCATGTTATTTGCTTACTAAATCTAAACAACATTTTTAAACATATTGTGTAGCTACCAACATTCAGAAAAATGAAAATTTATGAAAGAAATATTCACAATATTCAGGAGTTGAAATGAGAAGATTCACGACATGATCAGGCTCCCATAATGACAACCAAATAAAATCAACTCTGATACCCAAATTAAACTGGATTGTTGACCTTTTTAAACCATCAGGAACCAACATAGTCTCATGTGTTTTGCAAGCACTAACAAAGGGCCACTGTCACAAAGCACCAGAGATGGAAGTTACACTGAATATAGTTGTGGGGTGTAAGAGTAAGGCAAGTATGCCAAAAATTCAGCAACAAAGATGGTAGCCATTTGTGCATGGTCATGGGTAAGTAAAATTTAAACTCTTACCAGTAGGAGAAAGATTTTCTCTTTTTTTCTTCACCTCCTTTATGCTTCTTTCCATCACACTGCATTGATCTTTTATCTTATTCACAGGGCTGTACACAAGTGACCCATTGTCTTCAAAGAGTAGAACGGGTACATCAGATTCTGCACAAAGAAATTGCATTTGTACCTTAACATTTAGATGCTATAAAAGCTTCAGATGAAGGGGTTTCTTTTTCTAAATAGCTGGAAAAATTAGGCTCTATAAACTACAGATACCTTAATATCACACACTTGCAAAGAACACTGCTAAAAGTTCACTATTTCTCATGGTGAGATGCATAAAAGTAAAAAAAAAATAAAATAAAGGCAGAAAAAACTCCAACATAAAGCCCATCAAGTGCTTTAATGAAATAACTTCTGATATTTGAATCTTAGTCCAAAGTAGTTCTTACCAGCATTAATTGCTATCTCCTGTACAGCTAATTCTTTAGCCATCTGGTTCAGTCTCCTCTGAAGCTTTCTATCATTTTCTGGAGTTTTTTCAACAAAGTCTTTTGGCTGCATACATTTGTGCTACAAGACACACAGAATTATTAATTATATAAAATAAAACTGCCAGAAATAACTACAGTTCCTCTTTGCCCACCACTTTATCACATTATTTATTATCAGTGTTTATGGTACTCATCACCTTTTTCAGAGTCACAGATAATTGTAGGAGTTCATGGTTTCCAAAGGGACTTTAGCATGAAATAAGAAAGAACCCAACTGTTTTTTTTCTAGGATGGATTTTAATAGAGAGGAGACAAGGTTATCAATTTTTTATCTTCCACTTATAGAAAATCTAAGGCTTGAAAGATTATTTTCTTTAAATACTACAATTTTAAGGTTTCTTGCAACTCAGTGAAATACAAGCCACACTGCAATCATGGGGGGCTTTTTATTAATCATTACATAATTTTAATTAAAATTTTCTTTATTCAATTTGAAAACTGCATTATCCTTTCTTCAGATAAAATGTCACATGGTAACAGCCATAGCCTTTAAAACCCTACTCACACAGAGTTGACAAAATGTTCTGAAAATAAACACTTCAAATGCCCATGGTCAGGAAGTCAAGTTCAAAGTTTATGACTCTAGGGTTATTTAAATAAAAAAGAACTAATTTACATACTTTTTTGATCAGTAGATGTAATCCTTCATTAGTGTCTACTGCAGGAAACAATGATTCATCAACATGTAGTCCAGTTTCTTGACACCTGCAAAATAGAGTGGGTCTAGTTTGGCTTTTTTCTTCTTTTTAAAGGTAGAGAACCTGTATTGTAAAGAGTTGCCCAAACCCTGTAATGATGAAGGTTTTTATTTCTTGCCCATAGTCTCAGCTTTCTACCTTTTCTTTTTCATGCAATGGTTAAGACATCATTCCTCAATAGGGGGAGCAATCTATTTTTATGTGATTTTGTTGTTTGGTTTTTTTTTTTTTAAATTACATAACCAAAAATGCAATTGATACTTTACCCCTGGATTTTCCTTTACATATTCAAAGACTGATTTCAGAAAAGCAGGAATAAAGTTATCTTGGAATACAATACAATCTACTGTAGTTGTGAACACTAAAGAATCTGGCTATTAATATGCAAGTTAAAGTTCAAAATAAATATAATTCTATTCTCAAACAAAAAATAATAAAACAAATTCTAGGAAAGCATACAGAACCTTAATAGTCTACAATAGAATTCCCCCAGAAGTCATTCAAAACTGTGATTCTAGTGACACCTAGTGATCTAATTTATAAACTTTGTGTCTGCAGAAATACAATCTCATGCTTAGTTATTTTTAAATAACTGATATCCAGCAACAATTAAAGCTTGAGGCTTTTACATCTGGATCTCAAAAGCTCCAAGCTGTCTCCTACAGCATCACATATCCAACTGTTTCCATGTCTGAGCTTTCTACAGCAACTCTCCACTCAATACATTCCAGCACAGCAGAGGAAAGTCTTGGGGTGGAACTGCTATCAGAGAGAGAATTTCTGTATGATACACACTAGACTCATCTCCTTAAGGTGCTCTCATTCTCCTTCCATTGCAAAAGCTACTCTACCTTTTAATCCTTTTATTATAGCACATCACAGTTCTCAAATAGCTCATAGGTCCTGTGACTAAGGTTTCAAATTCTGTATTTATATACTTAGCCTTCTGAAGAACATATTTAATTTTATAACCAAAGATTTCTACTGAAATTACCAACATTCTCATGAACTCAGCACCAGGTCACAGAAAGGTATAAAGTTTTATTTCTGTTAATGTATCTATCTCATTTTTGAGAACTGAAGTTACTTCATCCTCAGTCTTAAAGCTGTAAAATCTATAGACTATTCTTAAAAAAATAAAATAAAATCCTGCTTCTGTAGAACTGCATGGATTTCTATTTTGGCTAACAGACTTGTATCACAAGTTTTGCAGTTGTACTGACCTACATTTAAGGGGCTACAGAGTTCAGTTCCTCTCCTGTTTTTTGTTTGGTTTGGGTTTTTTTTTGTGTGTGTGTTTTGCTGTGTGGGGTTTTTTTATGTTTGGATTTTTTTTGTTTGTTTTATGGACCAGCAAATTCTCATGGACTGGTAAAAGAAAAGTTTTTATTTTAATAACTATTTTAAATTTAAATGTTTTCCATATGGTAGTTGAGAAATCTTCAAGCAGTGCTGTTCTGAACCTCCAAAAAGTCTTAAAAACCAGTATATAGGGATCTTTTCCTTTCTTGCTACAAAATATTCTGCCTACAGAAGTACAGAAACAATATAGTGTTCCTGATGAAATGTACTTTTTCATATGAAAATGGAAGAACTCTACTCAACATAAAATATCTGGTCTTCATTGCCTATGCACAGTGTCTGAGAGCAAAGGAGTGGAACACTGAATAATTAACAAGTGTACTACAGAACAACAACATGTTCTTTGCCTTTTTAATGCAAGCATCATGCTTTATAATAGGAATAAAGTCAAGCAAAGTCATTATTTACCCTTAGATTTATCACTACTTCAAGGACACTAAAAAAACCAAACAAACCTGGTACTGCACTTAAGTTCTTAAATAAAACAATACTAGAATCCATTATCTCTGGAAAAGGTCACAGTCATTATATTCAGCAGTACTCACTTCTCCACCCAGAGTACAGAAACTAGTTTGACACCCATCTTCTGTGCTTTTTTCCACGTAGACAAACGTCCATCTTTGAAGACTACATGGGTCACATGCTTGTTCAATGTTTTTGAAACCTGGAGGACACAAGAGAGCTCATCTTTAAGTCTGATAATGAGAAAATGATAATGAACCTAGCCAAGGTAGTCAGTATATTTTTGCAAACAATGTCAAGGACTCTTATGCATCTTAAGAAGAAGCCTCAAGAAATAAAAACTCAAGCATCACCTTGCATCTTCCTCCCACCTCTCGTCTCCACCCTTAGCCCAGATATCCTGCTCACCTGACATTATTTTGAGACATCTGAATCAACAACCTAGTGAAAAACTAATCTAGAATTATCCTTCCTGACAGAATAACCCAAGTCAGTTTACTATTGTGCTCAGTCCAGTAACAGGGAACAAAACATCTGGAATAGTCAAGGGACATGACTACCCACAGAGGTCTGATAAACAGGCTCATCTGTATCATCTGCCTGTACCTTTCATCACACACAGCTAATTTTTTTATTAGCTTGAGGAATTCTGAAGTCTTATGCTTTAATAAAATGTCATGGTATTTGGGTTAGAAAATATTATAGTACCAAAAGAGTATCTGCCTTAGAAGTTAATGAAAACAAATGAACATAAGGCACATACTCATAAGCCACAGGCTTTCAACACTTCAATTTGGTTTGCCCACAGTAGAGTGTTATATACACAGTTACAGCACAGTCTATAGTAACATACAAGGTTTATAAATACAGGGAAGCTTCAAATACATTCCTTATGTCACTAGATTTTTACAGCATATTCATCTGTTCTCAAGTCTGTGATTATCTTTCTTCCTGTACTTTAAAAACCTCACACTACAGAGAAATATACATGACAAGTAGAATAAGCAAGCCAGCTTACAATTCAATATATTTCCTAGTCTATTTCAAAATAGTTCCCTTACGTTTGCTCCCAGGTGTAGAAGTTGCTGTTCAAAGGTTTTTGAGTAATTTTCTGTTCTGTTAGATGACCAAACATCTACAAATGCAGAGATACCTGGATCAGAAAAGAGAAAACAACTAATGAAGTACATACTATGGTAAAAGTGGTAAAGGCAGGTAAAACTGCCTTTCCAACAAAAAATTGATTTATACCTACTGCATTTGGTAGCAATTACAGCTTTTAATAAACTGAGTATCAGATGCTTGCAGCAGAATCTTCTTTAATTAGAGTATTTCTGTCCCTTAAATTATCTGCAATGAAACAAACTTAGAGGTCTGACACTATTTACACATTTTTTCACTGGATCTGTTTAAAACACACTACCAGCTTAACAAGCAATTCAATATCTTTATACAACTCCTCTCATTATCTAATCACTGCTAATCTTCAGGTCAAACAGAAATTTCAAGTTGATGCAACCCAAGTTACATAACAAAATAAACATAATGGAATTAGTCCTTCCCCAAGCCACCTCAAAACTCTGCAGAAATACTACATAATTTCAAATTACAATTAAAACCCAATTTCTAATTGACTTCTAATTCCAATTTATTTATACTGAATCACACCAAATTAAGTACATATCACAGGGGTTAAAAAAATTTGGTGGCAGCTGCTTTATGTAACTTTCAGCTATGTATCATTTAAATAGCTTCTTTTATCAATCAGATCAGTAATTTCTTCAAGGAATTAAACTAACCTTGGTTGAGAAGGTCTTTAAACAAAGAAATCCAGATTTGTTGACATGAAGAGATAAGTAACTGAAACTCCTAACAATCCCTTCCATTAATTTTACTTAGGAGATGCACTAGAGTGACCTACTGCTCCATTGGCCAAACCCAAAGATCCAGAAAACTGAAGGAATTCACAAAAAAAGACAAACTGCAGAACAGACAACTCTTTGAAATCATGAATAAAATGGAAAGAGCCCATTTTAAAGGGTCATCCCTGTTTAACATTAATTATTTTAGTTACTACAATGTCCTTCTGATTCATTACCATGTAGTGCCATCTGTCTTCTTTCTAAACAAAAAAAACCCCAAACTTTTCTAAAGATTAATGTATTTTCATAATTGCTAGAAATACTATTAACATACAAGAGAAATATGGAACATAAAACATTCTCAGCCAGGCCACAAGGAAAAATCATGGTCACAGCACTATGACTTCAGCTATACATGGCAACTTAAGTCTACTCCAATGGGACTTTCTACTACTGGAACAGCACAGCTTTGGCCAGAGTTGCTTTTCTTGATTGCTCTATTGCAAAAAATATTCCACTTACATTGGAAAAAACCAGTAACATTTTATCAATTATTTTAGAACCTTCATAGTTATTCTAGAAAAACAAGTTAGGAATGTTTCAGTGAAGGTCGATCTAGGAACTTGGAGAACATCACTTGAAAGCTGCATACACTTGCAGGGGGGGGGTCAAATCACTAGTCAATTTTAGCTAATCAAATAAAAACCAACAGAAGACAATTTTTTGTACAGCTGAAAAGGAAAGTGAGGAAAGATTCCTAGCACTTTTGAACTAGAAGAGCTCCGAGTAGAGCTCTGTTCTTGTAAAGGGCAACTTATGCTAGAAGATCTGAGAAGGCAGAGCTCGCGGGGAAAAGCAGATATTGGAGGGCAACTTAGCGAGAAAAAACATTTAGAAAGATGTGGAAGAAACCAGACACGCTCAAGCTACAACTGACTAGGGCAGGAAGAGGCAGAGGTGGTAACGGGAGACACTCGCACCGTTCGCGGCCGGCGGGAAGCTCCGAGCCCCGCCCGTCCCTGCGGCCACAGCCCGCGTCCCACCGGGGCAGGCCGGGTGCTCTGCTTTCGACCAGACTCGCTATTAGCCAGAGCTGCCCCGCAGCGAAGCCGAGGGCTTCCCACCCGCGGGGGGAGCCTCGCAACATGGCCGAGATGAAGACGCGGGCTGGGCCCTATGCCAGGCTCGGCGCTGGGTCCCCTCCGGGGAGCGGACACGGCAGGGATGGAGGCGAGGGGCGTCCGCGAGTCGGAGAACCCCCCCGGCCCCAGCAGCTCCTTAACCGTCACCCCCAGCAGCTCTTCTCCGGCTTCCCAGCCGAGAAACACGGGGAAAAAAGGCCGCAAGGGTGCTGGCTGCTGGGGCGGCGCTGTAACCGGAGCCCGCTATAGCCCGGCTCTAACGCGCCGGGAGAAGTGCGGCCCGGGCACCGACCCCGGCCCCACACAGCGGACAAGCCGGTACCTTTCAAAACAGGCTCCATTAGCGGCACAAACCCGCGAAGCCCCTCTCCCCGCCCCCATTTAAGCCCGGCCCCCCGCGCTCCTATCGGGCCTGCGCGCTGCGCCCGGCCCCGCCGCGCCTGCGCATTGAGCCCGGTCTGCGCTATAAAGCGGCCTGCGCTCGCAGCCTGCTCTCTGCTAACGGAGCTGCGGGGGTTGGGTGTGGGTTGGTTACGGGAGTTAAGGGGCGTGGTGGTGGCGGCGGCTGTGGGCAGGGCCTGGCCAGAAGCTTGAGGAGCGGTACGAAGCTTGTAAAAGTCGCATGCAAAGTATTCCCGAGGTCTGAAGCCCCCAGCCGTAGGTGTGCTCTGTTCAGGCGGCTCCGGCACAGCGAAGCACGGGGCGAGTCAGGGAGTGCTTTGAAAAGCCAAAGAAAATGTGGATTTTTTCTGTGCCTTTGTTGGCCATGAGGAGCTCTCAGGAGGCTTCTCTGAAGAATTTTGCTTTGTAGGCAGGTGCATCAGAGAACCAGTGTCCTCTGAGCTCTCTGGTGGCTCAAACCGCAGCATTGGAAGTGAGAAAAATAAGAGAAACCCAACAAAATGGGAGTTAGCAGACACAGACTGTGTTTATTGCAGCATCCAAAATTGCTCGAGGGCAAGTGTAATAGTAACTGTGGTATGCTCACCTGTACATGAACAGGCTCTGGTGCTAGAAGGCTGGAGTGGAACAAATGGGATATGCCAGGAAAGAGAGAGAAAAATGTGTTCCTCAGAAAAAAACGGATAAAATTTGCAATAAAATTCTGGAATTAGTATAAGGACATTTGCAATGAGAAAAAGGTGCACACTTTTTAAAGGAAAATGACACTCCACAGCTTTGTTACTCAACTTGGTCTGCTCAGCACTGAAATTCCTCTATGGTTGTATTGGTGCTGTTCTGAAATCTTCATGTGCAGTCTTTGTTTCTTTGTCTGAAAAGTAATGCAAAAGAACTGCAAAAGCAACAGACATGCAAAACTACTCCATGATTTCCATATGAGAAGAAGCTGTGTAAACAAAGACTCATCAGCCTGGAAAAGCAATGGCAGAAGGTGGGTGTACTGGAGGTCTCTAAAATCAAGAGCTCATGGAGAAGGTGAATGCAAAACTGTGTTCCCAGTGAGAATTAGTGGGCACCCAATGTATCTAGCAGATGGTGTCTTCTTGGTAGATATTTCCACATTGTGCCTCATCAGGCTGTGGAAATGTGTTCAGAGCACTGGTAAACCACATAGTTTCTAGAAGCAAATTCAGCAAATTCATTAAATCCATTTTAGGATTTTTTTTTTTTTAAATGTACAAAACCACCTTTACTTCAGTAAAGCTCTGAATTACAGAATGCTGGACTCTGAGAAGGTTTAGTGAACCTAAATTATTGTTCTAGTTTCCTTTTCTAATCACTAAGTCTCTCTCATTCCTTTTCTCTTCCCTTTTGGGGAGGGAGGGGGGTTAAAAGAGAGCATCTGTTATTGGTCTGGGCTGCCCTGACCCTAAACCATGACAAAGTGCTGGGAGCAGGTGCAAACTTGCATGTTGACTTCATGGAGGAAGCCTCAGAAAGCATCTCTGATTATCCAGATTAACAATCATGGTCTCCTCTGAGAAAGCAGATTTCTCATTTTCTTAGTAACCCTAACAGTTATCTGTGCCAGTTTCCATTTGAATGTTGCTTTTTTTAAAGTAAATTAAAAATTGTACAGTGTTTCAGTTGCCATGTACCATGACATTAATAGAGGACGTCTAGATATACTTTACATAATCCACCCTAGGACTGCATGTGCCTTTTCCCAGGGCCATAGAATTATTTTGCAATAGGCTAGTATTTCTGTCTGTTGCACTCCAATACTGTAACTGCTTGTTTATTAGTTTTTGAATTCACTGCATTCTAATATTCTTTTACATTCTGGTTTGCTTCTGTTTTAATAAAGCCTCTGTTAAGGTCATCTGCAAATTTCACTAGCACACCCTTTTTTTTTTTAATTTCCAAGCTCATAATCAAAATAGTGAGTAAGATGGGATCTTAACTGGAGCTATGACTGGGTCTTAACTGTTCATTCAGGAGTCTCCCTTAGTTCTCTCTCTGCTATGACCTTTGTTATCCCTATCTACCTTCCCCACTTGGAACTTCAACAACCCCTCCTCTCATTTGCAATAAAAACTTAACATATATGGTTTATTAAAGCAAGATAGATCTTGTGACTTTTGTCTAGAAAAAAATTTCTTATGAAAAAGAGGTATATGCTAGCATGCTCTCAGGAATCCTGATTTTGGTGTTTGACAATTTGTGTCCCTTCCCTATGCCATATGTTGCCCCAAAATGCCTTTTCCTTTCTCCTGTCCTAGTTGATATAAAAGTCAGCAAAATTCTTCTTGGCCAGTTAGCACCAGGAATACATCTTTGAGCCCAGGAATGACCACCCCCAGATTCAGTTAGAACTGAATCTTTATGACATACAGCAAAATCACAGGTTAGGAAACTAGCTGAAAGTGGTGCTAGTAGAGCTAAAAACTGGGGCCATACTAGAGAAAGGAAACTGACATTGCTGTTTTTTGTACTACATAGTAATCTGACATACATGGTGGCAGTAGTTTGTGTTCAACTGTTGTAAGTAAGACATGGTGTCATGCCTCAGTAGTGTCAGAGGCATTCTAGTCTCACTGCTTCTCCACACACAGAATGCCTCCTGAGATTGCCAACAGTGGCTTGTTTGTTTCCCTTTCTTCCTTCATTGACTGATGCTGAAAAGGGATGTTTTAGCTTTCCACTTCTGTTCCAAACAAGAAAAGCTCTTCTATTTTGCAGAATAATTCAACCTAAACGCCAACGGAAAGTCCTTATCTTGTATTTTCCCTGAGTATTTTAGTATGTATTATGTAGGGTATTAGTAAAACAAGCAAATAAAAAAGCACAGTTTAAAAAGTAGTCCTTGTGAGCAATATTAGGGAAAAAAAAAGTTGCATAAGGTTGTCAGATGGATATGTATTTATCATTGTCAACTCATTATTTCTGTTTGATGGAATGTGGAAAAAACACCTGTGAGAGACATTTATTTATTGTCACAAAGAAAGTGTGGCATTATGGATCATGTAGCCTTAGAAAATTGTTAAATGCACTCATCAGTGAGACAACTGTTAATTTTCCATTGCTCACGTTCATGATCAAGAAAATGACACAAAGTAAGTGTGAGACCGTCTTCAGCAAAGGAAAAAGCAGTATTTTGTTTTGGGTTTGTTTTATTTTCTTTCATCTGAGCCAGTGACACCAATTTTATTTGCTTTCCTACCCTGTATTTTAAGAAATCACCCCTTTTACATCCACAGCTAATCTGCTGACACAGCACTAGCTTTGAGTTTGTGAAACACTGATGATAGGATAGAGACCTACCCTTGTTAAGTTTTAACTCACCCAGTAAGACAATATCTTTGACATGCTATGACCCCAAGGGCCTACCACGGAAGAAAAACACAGCACCATGCTGAAAAATAACAGCCCATGATGTAATTGAGAGCATGACTCAACATGCTGATAATCAGGTGTCTGTGTTATGCTGGTGCAGAAGTCTGAAGCATCTGCCCCGTGGGCAGTTTTCACTGCCTCAGTTCAGGCTATGACTGCAGTCACAAAGACAGTTCATCTGACCTCTGTTCTAAAATTCTGTGCTGAATTCTGACTTTCCCAAGCAATGAAAATCAGGACTACTGATCACAGCCTGCTTGATTTTCATGCAACTCTTCATGGAAGACATCATTAAGAACAACTATCCTAAGTGCTTCTTGATCCTACTTGGCAAAGCAGGCCAAGGAATAATGTTTAAAAACATTGTCCCGTTGTGTGTGGTTCAGACGGGTGTTGGAGATACATGTGAGAGCAATTTAAGATGTTTCCAGCCCCTGCTGTGAGCTCCACAGTTCATGTGAGCCACAGGAAAAGTCGTGGTAGGGTAGATTTTGAGTTGGGGCTGTGAACTGAGGCAGGAAGAGCCTGATTCACACTTGCTGCAGCTGACTCAGCTCCTGAAGCAGTGCAGGTAGCAGAGAGAACAATGGTGTGAACTTCTTACATCTCCCTGATATGAATTACAAAAGCTCATTCAAAGACATCCAAAGTGCTTTACTGGCCAGCTTTACTAGTGCTTTTGGCATGTGTTAAGGATGAAGTGGTGCACAGAGGAAAGGAGCCCTCTGTTGCTGTCTCTTTGGGAATATACAGAAAAACAAGGAACACTACTGCACTGTAGTTTGTCCGCATCTTGTCAGGAGATCTTGTCTCTGAAGTTAAGGTACAGGAGAGTTCAGGTTCAGAGAAGTGTGACTGGCATATACAAGAGATTCTGCATGACTAAGTGGGCCTTAAAATGGACTGGAAATCAATCAGCTGAGGGGGGCAGTGGTCTAAAAAGGGGTGTACAGAATGAAATACAAGGCAGTGTCTGAAACTGTCAAGGTGCTTGTGGCAAAACTATGGATTATGCTGCCTGGATACACAAAAGGTGTCAGCTGAAACCACCACTGGTGCCCTCTGGTCTCTCATTTCTCAGGAAGCTGAACAGTGGTTTGAGTTGAGACTCAGGACATACTGTTTGTTGAGGAATTTCAAGGCTCAGCTCATGTCGGGTTACTGAAACTTGCTTATGAACTGTGAGCCAGGAAACCCATAAAGCAGCAAAAGAACAAATGAGAAATTTGGAGTTATTCTTTCATGCAGCTCAGCAACACCACGTAACATTTCTGAAACTAACTCTGTTCTTCTATAAAAGTTTTCACATAATTTTTTGTTGGCTAGAAGTTAAGGTCTGAGACTCACAAGGATACAACTAGGAGTAAAAGCATTTTGGGCATGAGTAGTAGGCTCCAGACCTACAATTAGATTAAATTTCAGTGTGGCTACTCTATAGAACATTTTTGTTGTTAAGGTACAGGCTTAAAGAGAAGCCACTATGGAATTCTGTTAATTTACAGCACAACAGCTTGTCCAATAACTGCCAAAAAGTAACTGCTCTTACCTTGAAGGAAGTGAATGATTGATTACTCTTTTTCACTGACTAGTGAGAAAATGTTTATAAGAGGCAAAGTAACGAATTGTTAAGAGTGGAATGACAAAGTCATTGCATGTTTGTGGCCTATGTTAACTTCTTTTATCTTGATACATTGCCAATAGTCTTAAAAAATACCACCTGTCTTTCTCTGAAACAAGACATGCAGAGAAATTTAGACTGAGCGTCTAAAATGGTTGGTCAGGAAAAATTAGACCTAAAACTCACTTTCTTAAAAATGGAAGAAAGTTGGGGCAAAGAAACAGTTCATCACACTCTCAAGACTTGCAGAGAGCAGCAAAATTGCACCAGACAAAAAGTAAGTGAATATTTTATTAGGAAAAAAGTTGTATCACTACACCTGTTTGAATGAGAAATAGTATATAAAGTCTCAGATGGGACTGTAAAAGGATTCATGCTCTAGGAATAGACTCAGGTGATGTACAATTCATCTGCTTTGCTTTCTTATTGTAACAATGAGTTCTTCCTGGCAATATATTGGATTCTAAAAAGTATTTTGATGTCTCTTGAGGCTGAGGAAGAGACAAAGTGTTCTTAACAGAGCTGATAGAATGTTCATGATGCATTTTTGGCTGCATTAGGGTTAAAGGTAATGTTGTCTCTTCCAAGACCCATTTAGTTGAACAATGTTATTTCATTTTAGTGCTCTGATTCGGGTCAAGCAGGAGGGTCCAGGAGGAGCTCTTCAGGATAAGAAACTTAAGTGTGTTTCATTATTAAAGACAGCAGATTATGATCTACAAACTCCCTTTTGACAGCTGTGTTATCCATGGCCTCTCTTCTTTGCATTATTCAGTGGTGATCCTTGCTTTTTCTGGCCTGTGACCCTATGTTGTATAAGAAAAAATTCTTCCTTCAGAGAGAAAAAGGAAAATCATGTCCCTGTCCCAGACCTGTCTGTGATCATAACATCAAGACTATGCAGCCAGGATATGGCATATATTGCTGCAAAAGTTATGTTTGATTGGTGAAGACAGGAACTGCACATAATTTAGTGGGGGGAAGAGGGAAGTGAGAATTAAGAAGAAAACCTGCTAGTAAAACAAGCATATTGAGTTTTAAAAAATCATATTGTATCCATCACATCACAAGAAAGATGCACACCAGAAGATGATCTTTACATGAATCAAAGCTGATCAATGCTTCTGGTTACAAAAAGAAAATGAGGAGCATCATTAATCTGAAATGCTGCGGGGAAAGCAGTTTCTTCTTTGTTTAAAACTATTCTTACATAACTTTTCAATCTCAGTTGAGTTTCAGGAGTCACCTAGAAACTAAAAAGGAAACACAGCTAGCAATTTTTGCAAATATTTTACATCATAAGAACGTTGTTCTTGCTCTTCTGCTCTGAAACTAGGCTATCTGACCAACAAAAAGACATTATTTACTAAATTCAAGGGTAACCAAAGTGATTCATAGATAATGACCAAAGGGTTTCATTTCTGAATATAAACACATACCAACAAGGTATTGTGGGAGTAGTTCTGTAAGCATTTTTACTTTTTAATGTGAGAAATGTGCAATGATATAATTTCAAGATGTCAGGAGATGCATCTGTTTTCTCAGTCTGGTTTAATCATTCCTACTTCCCTGTATCATAAGAATGTTATAAAAATTAATTAGTTAATTTCATTGCTTTTGTCCTAGGTGTCCTTATGTCCTCTTGTACTCAGCAGAAACACTTCAACTCATTTCATTGTTTCAACAGGCTGTAATGTACTGTGATAAACAGTGCAGCTCTGCTGTTTTGACCAGGTCAGGCTGAACATGGTGTAAACAGGATGGAGTAGCACATATTCTTTAAGGAGAGAGCACTTTCCTCTCTCACCAACATTATTTACAACAGAGAAAGAGGAAGCAGAGAGAGCAAGAGAGTTTCAGAGAGATGAGAGAGTAGCAGGGAAGGAAGATGGCTGAGGTCCAGGGAAGGTTGTTAGTAAGGAAGCAAGCCTTTGGCTGAGACGCTTGTTCACAAACATTACAAAAAGAAAAATCTTTAGGGACAAAAATGCATTGCTAGAATCATCACCCATGTAGTACACTTACCAAACTGGACAACTGCCTTTGCAAAGCAAAACCACAATGTACTGACTGCATGAATTCTCATCTAAATTCCTATTGCACAAAGGGGATGAAAGGTCAGCTCTACACTCTTTCTGTTCTTTCTTTGGAGTGACAGCTCTCCCTCAAAACAAATACAACCCCGGTGCCATGGTATGAAACTGCTGCCCACAGAGTGGGCTTAAACATTTTTTTAGTACCTGTGGCATTTCTGAGTGCTTAAGATGTCTGAGCTGTAGTCTTCTCTTGCCTACAGCAAGGTTGATGTTCATTCCTTAATCAGAAGTAGGTGTGGAATTAATACCTCATTGGAGATGCATGGGACACTGACCTTTCACTGTGAATAAAGACTGTGAGTGGCCTAAAATGGGTCATTACCATGGCAGATTTTGCTTCTCTCTTCACTCTTGAGGCTCAGAGTCTTTCTAAACTTCCCCCAGTCTCACAAACGACCTCATTTTTATTTTTATTTTTTTTTACATACTGGCACAGTGCAGTTGGTGAAAAGCAGCAGCATCTGGGACAGTTGAGGTGAATCAACTAATTTGTTTAGTATAACTAAAAAGAGGTTCACAAAGCCATAGAAAGGCCTTGTTGCATCTTCATCAAAAGCAACCTAACAAAGTGTTGGCTAACATTCTAGATCTTTGCAAGAAGCAGACAATCAGAACCATTGAAAAATTTTATTGGGATGGTCTCTGTTCCTACAGAGATTGTTTGTTATGATGTATGACTTTGCTGGGTATGGTACAGCTGTTGTCTTGGAGATTTGCCAGTGACTTTGTTTTCATATTCTGACGAACTGTTCCCAGTCCAGTGGGGGTAGCCACCTGATGCAGATATTTAAGTGTTTCCTCTGTTTACTTTTCTGGCACTTTTTAACTAATTCAGTGTTATCAGGCTTTGATTTAAGAAACACGGTAGGTATTGGCATAATGGTCCTTATACTGTTCCTTAAAACATATTGGTTATTTAAAATTTCCCAAATGTGAGATTACCATGTCTTCTATATTATTATTATTTGGCTTGTTTATTTATTTATTTATTGACATGTCAGGACAATTTTCAGGATTCAGATTATGAAAATTCAGCAGGATTCAAATGTAAAATGAGATGCCATCTGCTGTTTTAAAAGTTTTTTTCTTTCTGTCTCTGCAGTCTTTCTAACTTAGTGGTTCCTAGACAAGCAAAGCTGGAGAAGGGCAACATTTCTACCACTAGCTCTAGTTCAGAAAAATATACTTTGGTGTTTTTAACTTTAAATGTTCTTTTCCAATATTAGCAAGCTTTAGCTCATTTCATATTAAACCTTGACCTCATTAGGAGTCATGGAAAGCTGCTTCTAACAGTTCTTTCAAAGAACTGAAGTTGTAGCATCAATCTCTTTCCCAGGGTACCAACTTTTATAAAGTGAATTACATAACAGGTTAAGACAAACTTCTACCTTGAATGACAGTGTTGTTTTGCAAGCTCTTTAGTCCCTTTTTTTCTTTAGTCAATAATTCTATACAAGCTACACCATAACACTTAAGACATATAAAAAAAATAAATATATATGTGCTTTGTGCTTCTTCTTGCTGTCCCATAGCAACTCTCTCATAAAATCTATAGATCTGTGCAAAATCCTCCAGTTTTGGTTTCCTTGTATTCTCTTGTCTCTGAGAACAGTCAATACATAGCTGATTTTATTCATTCCAGTCCAACAGTTGAGCCTGTTTAGTTTGTACTTTGGAGATGTTTGGGGTTTTTTTAACAGCCAAGGGCAAGGAAATATGCCTATGACAAGATAGTTTTTCTTCTGTGTATTACAGTCTTCTTGGATTTCTTAAATTAATGTCTAGAATATAGTGTAGGTCTCTAGGTGCCTTTGGATGTGCAGCCTTAGGAAGTTTTTCATCATGAAAATAATTTTCACTTTGGAAAATGTAAAAATGATACAATGACCTTCTTAGTTCTCCTGACAGACTCTTTTATAGGAAGACTTATATAGGTCTCTTTAGTTATTATGTTTTTGTCAAGTACTTATTTTCTTCTGCAGCTAATACATATCCTGCATGGAAGCATACTGACAAAGTGTACAATACATAGGTAAAATAATCCATTTAAATTTTTTGGTCTGCAGTATTTGTCTGCGGGTGAGCTGATTACAACAAAGATCCTGACTCTGCACTTTCCTGCAGTCTGCATAAAATACCTATGCTCTATTCAATAAGGAGAATGTTGCTAAAATTAGGACTGAAAATCCCAATTGTGTTGCCTCAAACACTGCAAAAAAATATTACAGTTAAATTTAAAAGTGAAAAAGCTAAACCCACCTGAGTGATGGATGTTTGCTTTAGTAAAGGCTGAAGAGCCATGAGGGTGTATCCCACACTGGGAAGCTGTATCTCACACAGCTGCTGCTTTCCCCTGTGCTGAGGACTTTGACAGAGGCTGACTGTGTTAGCACTTTTCACTTACATCTCTGAGAACAGGACAAAGGAACTCCTGAGATAATTCCTGCCAGTGCATGATGCTGAGGTCACCAAATCCTACTTGCAAACACACACAACAGACAAGCAAATAAAATATTCTAGGTTCTTCCTTGTTTGAATATCTTACTGTGTTCATGTAAAAATCAATATTAAACAGAACAAAGGGAGATTGTGCTTAAGTATCCCTAAAACCATTGTGATTGTTTAACATCTTATTGTTAAGAACAATGTCTGAAAATTATACCATCAAGAACAGTAAATACTTTTAAAGAAAAAGGCAGCAACTTTGTTATAGAAACAACTAGATGGTGCTCCTCTGCTTTGGAATTTGTCAGGGCTGCTAAACAGGTGAACTAGAGAAGGGAGATAAAATCTCTGGGAAAAAAAAATGTAATCAGTATCATCCTGTTCATAATGTTTCTTACAGATGCCTAGAAACATTTGCTGAGTTACAATTAAAGTTGTAATTGATTTAAGGTAGAACAATTGCTTTGCAAAGCATTACAGTCTTTTCTTATTGTATATTGAATGCTTAGCAGGGTAATTATGTAAACATATATGTATTGTAACTTTAGTGTTTCTTTAAAAAGTACATTAATAATCATTTTTAAAAGGATCTAATTTAAGAGGTTTTAGCATATTAATGGTGTGACTTTTTAAAAAGCAATCCATGTTGCAATGACAGCTGCAAAGAGAGGGAATATCCTGCAATGGTGACAATATCTAAATGAAGCCTCAAACTTAAACTACCTTGAAGTGAAATAGCACATTCAAAATGATGCCATTAATGACAATCACAACTGCAATTTACAATGATGTAATTCTAAGAATCTCCTAAAATGCTAAGACACTTAACAATAGTCAATATATATAAAATATAACAATAAAATGGAATATATACAAAGCCTGTATCACTCCCAACCCCCTGACAACAGCTGTGTCACAGTCACCACTCATGCTGCATCACAGGCACTGGGGAAATCCCATACTGGACTCAGTGGCAGATGGGAACCAGATTTTGGAACTGGATTTAAGAACACATGGATAGGATTAAAAGCAGAATGAACAAAGGCCTTCTTGGATATCAGCCATTAAAGAAGAAAGCTTAACCCTCATGATCGGAGTCATCCTCATCTGAGGAATCTGAGATCCCACAGCTTTATACTGAATATGACATATATGGGATGGAATACTTCATTGATTAGTTTAGGGTCACCTGTCCTGTCCATTCCTCCCTGCAGTTCTGTCTTCTTAATTTCTGCACCCTCCAATATAGTAAACAAGATTTATCAGTGGCCTTGGTAGTAACATCTGTCAAAGCCATGACTAGACATTTTTTTTCCAGAAGAATGAAGTGAGAAAAAGTGTCAGAAGCTTTACTGAAGTTTGGTTAAGCAACAGCCTCAGCTTTTCCTTTTTTTATTTTTTATTTTTTATTTTTTATTGTCTTGAAAGGTGCTGTGTCAGTGTAGGTATCTTAGCACATGTAGAAAATTAATGTGTTTGATCTGAGAGGCACTGCTTCTTCCTCCTTTCACTCAAATATATATGAAAAGAATTTAGTCTGTATAAATTTTATAGCACTGAAAACTGCCTTATCTGTGGCATGTTTTACTAGTTATTTACATATCAATAATAAAACTTTAAGTTCCTGAAAATACTTTGAAGTATCATGCATTTTATCTATTTATATTCCTGTAATATGAAGTAGGATTGCCACTTTTATACTTTGGCATCATTTAATGTGCAGAGTTATGTAGAATTTGTTATTTATCATACTGAAAGATAAATACATCCCCAGTGTAAAACAGGAAAATGAGAAAATGCTACTGTATTGCTGTGTGTACTTTAGAAGTGTGTTATTTTCCAAAGGAAAAGTGCAGCTCTGTATAATTTCACTAAAAGCAGAAGGCAGAAATAGAGAATGTTTCAAGTTGCTCCTAAGGCTGCTTCCTGTTTTTACCATTCTAAGTAATCATTTTCTGTGTTCATAAACTGATCAAACTCAAACTTACATCAAAAGAGGCTTCATTCAGTTTTCCTTAGTGACCCCACAGCAGTAATTTGTGATTAAATAGTAAATGGAAAAAAAAAAAAAAAAAAAAAAAAAAAAAAGATTTTATTTCAAAACCTTTCACTTGTCACTGCCAGATGCGGGCAAAAAAGGGAAGTTCAATCTAATTTACTTCTATTTTAGCTTTTGGGGCCAGCGTTTTTTTTACAAGTTGTTAATCTGAGATGCTATACTCAGAGCATTGCAATGGGTACATAAAGAGCAGGCACCCATTCTCTGGCCACGTGACTATATTACCTGGTGATCAAAGACTTCTTTATTAAGTAATTTATTGAATTATTGAATTTATTGAATTTATTGAATTGTGCCCTAGTTTAGCACCCCAG